>CM053792.1:981195829-981498329 GCA_028749045.1 Cupressus sempervirens | reverse complement strand
ATCAACACTTGACATTCAAATCAAAACAAAAAGATCAAGAAAGAAAATCAAGAAAACTACATGAACACAATACTCATTAACCAACATCACAACACAATTCCCAAATTCACAATGAAAAATTCACAAACATTGCAACACAATGCCCAAATTCACAATACAAGATCCACAATACTCTGCATGAACACATAACAAATTTCTCCATACTTGCAAATTTATTATGCAATACAAA
The DNA here is from genome assembly GCA_028749045.1 of Cupressus sempervirens. Lineage (NCBI taxonomy): Eukaryota > Viridiplantae > Streptophyta > Pinopsida > Cupressales > Cupressaceae > Cupressus > Cupressus sempervirens. The sequence goes on along the minus strand of CM053792.1, from coordinate 981,498,100 downwards.
AGAAGGAAATGATCATGCTTTGAAACATTAACCTTGGTCCAAGCTAAGGCAAAGAAAGTTGTTGTAGAGCTCCCTTAATCTTCCTCCCAAAAACCCTAACTATCTTTAAAATTAGAGAGTGGGTGAACACCCCACTAGTTTGTCCAAGACTCTCTAATAAGGCCTTCTCATTAACTATTTTATCAAGGACACTAAGTGACTCCATCTTACAAGCTTGTCTCCTCTAAATTTTCTATATTTGACTTAGTGGGAAAACATGGAAGAGAGCACATGTGACAACACAGATTTTGAAATGATGGAAGAATGCATGGGTAAAGGGGGCCCCTAGGCTATCTAGGCACTCACATGGTCAAAATTAGGTCCCTAAATTAATATATTATCATATGGGTAACTTATTTTCACCTAAAAGACACTTTTGGACCACTTAAAGACCTCTCAAAACCCTAGCCAAGTCAAATTTCGAATTTCCTTTGATTGTGACCCATCCTACCCCTTGCCAAGTGGGTTTACTTACTCATTAACAAGGTAACTAGTTTTAGGGTAAATTGCTACCATGATCAAAACCCTAAATAACATGTCAATTACACACAAAGTCCACAAGTGTTAAGTGACACATCAAAACACATTCCACATCACCATGACATGCCTCTAATGCATCTTACTGATTAAACATTTCCACATGCAAGAAAATGCATTTTTACGAAGAAAAATACTTTCACAACGAGGCTTTTGAATCTCCCAAAGATTCACCTTGGTTAAACTATGTTCACAAAGGTTTGGAATTTATTTCCCCCAAAAATTTCCATGGTTACTCTTCCTACACATTAAACTCAAGTGTCGGTAGTCCAAGGAAGTCATATCAAATATATATATCATAAATGCAAAAAATTTCAAATTTTACAAGCTCCCTATTAACATAGTTCAAATTAAATTTCCTTTTCTAACCATTTCAAATAAATCATTCCAGATGTTAGAATATCAAATCTACATATCATAAACCATCGTAATCATATTAACATCTATCTGCATATCATAAATCATCATAGTCAAATTAACATTTATCTGTGTATCATAAATCATCATAATCAATTTAACATTTTACATTAATTCATGAAACATCTTAATCAAATTAACATTTCACATACTATCATGTCATAAAATTGCATCCATATGTGTTCCATCATCCCATTCACAATATTAGGTTCTATTGCATAACAAAATCTATCCTTTAACATTAACTTATAATTTGATATTTCAAGTATTTCTACAAATTCAATTTCTATTAAAGCAACTGAAATAATTTAGAACATGAAATGGAATCATTAACTCTATCAATCAGGTCCTAATGTGTGGGTCATTAAAATGTAGATATTAAAATAACATAACCCTATAGTCTCAAAAGTGTATCAAAATATCAAATTAGAAATATCATAATAAAAATATATCCTCTATACTATGGAAGATCAGGTGAGGCCTCACAAGGAAAATGACCAAAATGGTAATGATACTCAAATGTACTCAATAAAAGAGGCTTCTACTATTTTACAGTTGATTCATCTGAGTTGGTAGTAAATTAGAAGGACAAGCTCAAGTTAAAGGACTATGTAGTGGGTGATAGTTATGTGGGTTTGGAACTTTTGGGTACTTTCTCTCATATTAAACAATATCAAGAAATTGTGCTATACCCAAGTGAAGTTGTGTATACACAACTGCATCTCAAACCAATGGATCACACTAAGCTTACACAACACAAGGCTAAGTTTTTTGTTCCTGTCATCATATTAATAGTTGCATTACATTTCAAGCATCTATTTTAAGATCTTATAAAAAAAGGAAAGATAGACATTAAACACACCCATGGATTCACTTCTCCACTTAATTATTTTTAAAATTATGAAAATAAATGATGTGTATCTCGAGATTGTTTTATCTTTCTCATATCACATCAAATGATAAAATTATACATGAAAAATGAAACCAAATAATTAAACATTGATAAGTTAGCTCTTTTAGAGCATACATCTCTAAGAATTCCTACATCATCCATGAAAAAAAAATACTCTAAAACATGTACCTTGTAGCACATGTCCTTTGGTGAAGTGGGCTATCTCAACTATCTAGGGACTACAAGATTATAAATGGAAAAAATACACCTATTTCAACCTAAAATATGAAGCAAATAATGTTCTTAAATAATCTATGACAAAATATTCATATTCATGTTGATACATGTGACAAAATATAACAAAAAAAGGTTCCAAACCTACAAAAGTGACATCAATTTCCCATCTTCTAGTGCATGTCATTATTTTGCCACATCCAGAATAAGATTATGTCACTCTAAATCAAGAATTCATGTGAAGCTATGTTTTATATTCATGGGAAATAGGTGGAGCTGAAAACATACACCAATTTTATATTTATTTAATAGGTCTATTAAGTTTTTTAAAATTATAGGCCATCATGAACATTAGAACTCTAGCTGCTATGGCTGAGAGAATGTCCTCAAAGTCTTGATTTTATTGCATGTTGAGGACATACCCTTTCCTATAAGAGTCAAAGTTACATTTTTCATGATGGTATATAACTTAAAATTCCTAATTAAAGACCTCTAACAAAAATGCAAACCTATTGCAATTTTTAGCTCCACTTGATGTCCTATGCATATGAATTGAGATTGCATATTAAACTATGGCCTCCTTCTACATTCCCTAAAACCAAGATATTGACACAATTAATTGTCATGTGATCATAGGTTAATGTTGAGCTTCACTTGGTTTCAAGAATATTTTAATATTCTCTATTAATCAGGGCCAACCATGTGAAGGTGGAAGCTCATTCTTACCCCCCCCCCCCCCCCCAACATCTAAATTCCCTATTAACATCTAAAATTCATTCATTCTGTCAATAAAATGTAACATTCATGAATTATCACATGATAACATTCATTAACACATAAGTTTTATTAGAAAATTTGCATGAGCATTAAAACATACGATTCATTAGAATATTCACATGAACATTCAACAGAAGATAATTAAAAAATCAAGACATAAACATTAGTCATTATCAATTAAGTTACATAAATGAGAATCGTTTATTTTTTGTCTTTTTTTTTAATTTGTGCTTCCCTGTATTGTTGTAGAGGCATAACCATGTCATCATCAACATTTCCTCTAACTTGTGGACATGATCTCAATGTCCCTTGCTGGAAATACAATAGGAAAGGTAAACTTCTGGGGGGTGAATCAATAGTTTAAACTTGGACACACAAAACTTTCACTGTATATCTATATCATGCATTCAATGAGTAAACTAAAATAACATGTAAAGCATATACATCTAGATCATGTAAACATGTAAGCATTCACACACATAACACTAGATATGATTACTGAGAAACCCTCCAAATGAGAAGGTAAAATTAGGGTGGGGATGACACCCACAAATCTTCACTACTACAGCAATAAAGTGTATCTAATAATGGTTACAAGATTTTGATCATGATACATGATCTACCTTGTGAAAGGTCTGGCCTATTAAAGGCTTACAAAGACTATTAGGTCTCACCTTGTTAGAGGATTTCAACACCCTGTTAGAAGTATGTCTGGTTAAAGGACTTTAACTTACAACTAAGTAAGCAACCTATTAAAGGTTTTCATAAAGCTTTTTAGGACTACTCTATCAAGATATTTTGATTGAAATCACTTGTTAGAATGTTTGAACATAGATCATGTGATTAGCACTTGGTTTCCTGATAACAGATCACCTCTAAACAATGTTTTCTTGATCCTTCTCAATCAAACGTCTCTTTGTTGTATCATTTTCTTTATCCTTTATTCTACTCTAACTAATTCTACAATTTAGTTTCACTTCATAACTTCTAAGTCACCATGAGTGCTCTATTTTCACATGCAAACTACCCTCTTCACTCCTTCAATAACCTTGTTTCTCATAGACAATTTAGGGTTTCATCCTCCTTAAGAAGACTTTGGTGGCTTAGGGTTAGGTATGAATCTATAGCTAAGATTCATCCATTTTTCTGCTTAATCCTTCCCATTTTCTAATTGGCTACATGTAATTGCATAGGGAATCCAACTAGAGATTCATCCTTATCTCCAAAATATTCTAATTCATCCTTAAGTTGGCTCAAAAATGGTTTACATAGTTGTTTGTTCCATTACAAACAAATATGTCAAAATTGTGTCACTCGACATCTGAAGTCTCTAATGTTTGGCATACACTAATCTTTCTACTATGACTTAGTACATATATTGCTACTAATATTTACACATTGTTCTCAGCATGCATTACTAGTTCGGCATGAACTAAGTAAATAACTTAAGAGTTTGACACTCACTTGTCAAAACCAATCTGAGATCAACAATCCCCCCCTTTGAAATGAGTGTCAAAAACACTTGAGTGTATATTAATATCCTTGACCTCTTGAGCATAACATATCTTGACTCAGCTTATATACAAAACTTCAAAATTTCAAAATGTTCCAATAAATTAGATTCCCTCAAGTTTGATAACTCCCCCTGAGTTGATAGGTCTATTCCATAACCAAAATTCTATGCTCCCTATCAGTAAATGTGTCTCTACTAATAAACTTTGACTTCATGATTATACTCATTCATCTAATACTTCATTTTATTTTGCTGCTCTCCATAAATATATAATATATCTCCCCCTTTATCTTATTCTCCCCCTTTCTACTTTCTCTCCCCCAAAAATATATATCTCCCCTTATGATATATCTCACCCTTTTTGACACTTATGTCAATGGGCTATACACTAATTATGTGTTTTTCTAGAAAAGATTTATGGACATCCAATATTATCTTGAGGGTTCAATCCCTATTATCACATGCAACATCTAGTGACTTTACTTGGATTGCAAGCTTAGTAGCAAGGTGAACTAGACCATCTCAAGTAGAAATATTGGGGTATTTCTTTAGTAGAGTTTCAGCATAGCCTAGCTCCTTGTGCACAATTTCTATGTGGGATGTGAGGGTTGCTTGTATGCTAGTCAGTTTAGCTCTTTTGTTAGCCTCATCTGCTATCAATATAGCTAATTGACTTTGTGTTTAAAGTAATGTCCTAAAATTCTTCTCACTCTAAGTTGGATTCATTGGTAATCTTGCACCTGATGTAGAAATTTGGCATTCCAAACTTAGAATGTGACTTCTAGTCTCTTGGGTTAAGAGTGAGGATTGCATAATTTTGTGTACAATGAGAATATGTTCTCAAATACCTTCTTCACATCCTCAACCTTAGTTTCCAATGCAACTTGTGTGAGTGCTATGTCACCAAATATTTTCTCATTCACTTTTTTTTTGGAAGTTCTTTTCTAACCATTATAATAATTTTGCATTGGTATCAAGGTCTTCATTATTGACCTTTTCCACTATATCTATCATCTTTTCCATTAGTGGCTTGATCTCTTCAAGAGTTGGGAAACTAAATGTATCTAAAAATATGTCCTTATTGTCTTGTAGTGCTTGCTTCTTCCTATGTTCTCTCTTAAGCATTTCTTGATGCTTTTTCTTTTTTAGGGCCTGTTGTAATATGCCTATTTGTTCCAATGTCATGGTATCATAATCATATTTGGGTATAATAATTTATTCATCAAGGCTTACATCTCCATATTGAATTACCTTTTCAACCTTTGATGAACTTGGGCTTGGCATTAAAATTTGCAATGGAATAGTTTATATGCTTAGCTTTTGAAGAGTTTGTGTGAAAGGAGTGCCAGATGCTAGTAAAGCTACCAGAGCTTGAATGGAAACTTATTCCTTTGCATTAGGTGTCAGCTCATTCTTTTCAAGCTTGCCCTATTCCGCCACTATGACTTGACTTGCACCTTGTCCTTGTGTTGTAGGTGTAGATAAGTCTATCTAACCTATTTCATGTTGTCCTATAGTGGTGGCTTGGTCTTTTATTGTCTTCTTCTCAACAGTATCAATCTTGGCAATTGTATCAACCTTGGTAGATGTAGCTTGTGGAATTTGGACCAAAGGTTGTACATTAGTGACTGAAGGGATGATAGAAGGTGGTTCTTGTGGATTCATCTTTTCCCTTGCAACATCATTCATTGGCATTTGTAGTTCATCTACACTGACCAAAATAGGATTGCCACAAAGTTTGGCCTATAACGTAGACTGATATAATATCTTCTTCAAATCTTCTTCAGTAAGGGGATTGATGTTTTGAGTTGATATATTATAAACATCCTTGATAGTTACTATTTTAGTATTCTTAGTTGTGTCATGTGGAGGACTGACACTCGACAATTGTGTGTCATGCACACTCTATTCTTCTAGCTACTCAAGCTCAGTTGTTTCCTTGGCATTTACTTCCATTTTTGTGTCTCCTCCAATAGTATTATCATTCTCATTGTCTTTGTCATCATCATCCTTGACCTCAAGAGGTTTAGGTTCTCCTTTCTTTATTGTGGTAAACCCATAAATGAGTTTCCATATTTGTGTAGACTTTTTTATGACATCCTCAATATTATTTTGTAAAATACTAAAGGCTTTGTATTTAGGTTTAATTGCATACTTCTTTATAGCCTTAGAAATTTATCCCTTAGTTAATTCAAGCATTACTTGAGCCAATGTAGTCTCCCTAATTTTTTCTAGATTTAAACAATAATGCCATTTTTTCTCAACTATGTCATATAGACTCTTAGGTATAGAGTTGGAAAATTCTAGTGGTGTTGTCATGAATTTCCCATCATGGCATATAAGGCCTCGTCCACTTATTTTTTATCCTCTTTGTCCAATTTATCAAAATCAACATGACCAAATCATGATAAATCTACACTGTTTCTAACATTTTCGCATAAATTTTCAAGATCTGAAAGAGGGTTGTGAGTCACCACCTTAAATTGGTTGTTTTCATCTGACTCTATTTTCTCCTCTTCAAAATTTGGTTGTGCAACATACTTCCTTCTTGGTCTCTTTTTCTATTGACCTCCTTGTTTTGTTTTCTTTGTATTTTCCTTGGCCTTTTGTGTAGTTGCATATGTCCTCACTCTTGTTGCAGGTGTAGTGGGCTTAGCTTGGCTTGGTTTAACAATTTTCTTATCCTTTGCCAAAGGTTGTGCCTTGGCCTTCCTCTTCTTTGGCTTGGTAGGTATAGATGCTTCCTTGGCTTCTTCTCCCTTGACACCTTTAGTTTCTTCTTCTTCCTAGTCTTCTCCCATACCCTATGTCAATGCTAGAGGTTCTTGTGCTTGGGTTTCTTCTTCCTCCTCATCCTCTTCTTCTTCTTCTTCTTCTTCTTCTTCCTCAGCACCCTATCCAAATTTAGCTTTCAATTTCTTACCATCCTATCCTTTTTCTTAATAACTAAAGTAGTTTTTAGTTCCATGGTGATTTTGGACTTTGATTCTTCATAGTTTCTAAAAACTTTTATAGTTTTATCAACCTCTTTTGATACTAGAGTTGTTATAGCTACAGAGGCTTCATCCACATTTATCTCATAGCCTAAAGGTCTCAACCATCTTACCCTCGGTGTGGCAACTTGTACAAATGTATAATCAACATCCACAAAATGTCTCAACCATATTACCCTTGGTGTGGCATCTTGTACAAATGTATAATCAGCATCAAAATTCTCTCCTAGCTACTCAATATACCCACCAATTTGTACAACTATTGATCTATTAATTTTCCATACCATAGTACCAAATGAGGGGAATATGTTTTTTACATAAAAGAATATACAAATCAAAATTGAACCAAATTTGTATTGTGCACTTTTAGTTTTTTTTATTGCTCCAAGGTTCTCCATCAATTGTTGCAATTTTAGCTCTACAAGGTCATATGTATAATCTTTCTTGACAATCTTGTATCCAACATCCATAGCTATATAGGGTACACTATTCAATCTACTAGATTAATAGAACTTGTGTGATATAATTCTTATAGAAAATTTAATAAGAGGATCAATGATTGTATCTATTGTCATACCACTTTTGTTCCAGACTATTCCAGTGTTCTTTTCAATTACTTCCTTAGAATCACTTCTCAATGTCTTAGGCCGATCTAGGGTTCAGTACCGAGTAACCCTATGGATTATTCTCTTAGTAATTTTAATATTTCCATTGTCCAACCATAATGAACTATCATGGATTTGGTTAAGCACTATTCTGATTCATTCTATCTTAAACACATTTGGAAAATCTAAGGCTCATGTTAATCCCTTCCTTTCAACAATTTTGAACTCTTCTTTCAAAACACCATTTTCACAAAGTTCTCTGTATGTTTCCCTAATTTCCATATCCCCTATGCTTCATATCTTATAATTATAGCATTTTCTCACATCTTGTACCATTATTACATTTGGTGGAATCTTCGATAATGTGCCAAATAGGTCTTTCTTATAAGAAATGTTAGGAATAGCATTGAAAATGGGTTGTTTAAATTTATTACTTACTAACTAAATATTCAAGACTTCCTTCCCTTCAACATTTTTTGGACTAGACACCATTATGTGAAACTAGGGTTTATGAAATTTAAAATTATGTAGCTCGGCTCTTGATAAATACCTTATGAAATTTGACAAATGGATGTGAAATCACTGCTAGAACCTTCTACAACTAGTTGGGACAAATTTCTAGATCACATTCTACTCCGCTTGCTCTTTCTTGAATTTGAAATGATGAAAAATGAGCTAAAATCAATCAAATACCCTTTAAAAACCTTGCATTAAATGCTAAGTGCTTACATAGCTATAAGCTTGACATCAACTAATTTTAGGCTCACTCAGCATCCATTTACATTTCCATCACTCAATAACCACTATGAGCTCAACATCAACTAGCCAGACTACTAGCTCACCATTTTCTAGCATTCCACTTAGCATACATAGGAAATATTTCATGCTTGGCAACAACAACAAAAAACTTAAAGAAATATCTTGAATTCCTATCAACATCTTGCATCTTTATTCAATGTAATCTTTTAATACTATCTCCTTTTTGGAACTAATGTATGATATAGCCTTTAAATATCAGTCCTACATACCTCTTAATTGCCTAGTTTTATGAGGTGTGATCACCTAACCCATTGGCTGAAGTGATCCCTTCTCCACTTGTTGTGCTACAATCATCCTTCTTCTTCCATTACTTGTTCATCCCATCATTGATGTGTTCAAAATGTTCTTTTCCTTTTCCTTTATCAAATTCACAACTTGGTGCCTTTGACCTAGTTGGACAATATCTACTGATGTGACCAGTCTTCAAATAGTTAAAACATGTGGTTTGACTCAACCACCTTTGGTAGTTACCTTTGAAGTGTGTCCTAATACAATTCTTAGGAACATGTCCATATTCTTGGCAATAATGATAGCTCTATCTTGTATTATAATCCCAGCTCTAAGAGTTGCATTGTTCCTTACCTTTATTTGCCTATTTGATGACTACATGGGTTTTGATCTACATTCGAAATCTCTATGTCCATAATTATGACAATTGTAGCAATATCCTTCAAATCTTTGTGTATGCATGGTCTTGGTTCTACATTCATGAGCCTGATGACCTTGCTTGTTACACATATGGTAGTGAACCATGTTCTTAGGCTTGGCATTCTAATTTACAAACTTTCTCTTGCACACATTAGCAATAATGTCCTTTCTTACCACAATTATGACAAGTAGGTTTGGATTTTTTACCTTTTTTATTCCTTTCTTCTACATTTTTGGATGATTCTCCTTCTTCAGTGCTTGTGTAACACAGTCCTAATGTATCATTCTTGAATCTAGGGGATCTCAATAATTTCTCAAAGTATTTGATGGCTTCATTTGGTTTGTTGAAGCTTTTAGAAAATTCCTTTTTTCTCTTTATGGCACTCTGCAAGTGTTCATTCTGCAACTTCAATGTAGTTATCTCAATATCCTTGACATTAAATTCATAGTTGGCATTCATTATTTGACTTAGAGTGTCTAGTTGCATATTGGAAATCTTGGTAAGTTTTGATGATTTATCTTCCAGTCTGTTGACCAAAACTCTTTTGTCTTCTTCAATCATGGCTTTGTCTTCCATGGCTTTCTTCTTTTGTTAAACCACTTCACATAGAATTATAGCTTGTGATTCTTTCTCTAATTTGAGATTTCTAATTTCCTCGCTTGGACTCTATTCTTTTCCATTAGATCTGCAACTATTGCATCAAATTCATTTGAGTTTCCATCTATAAATAGCTTAGTAGTGTCTATCTCTTTGTATTGTGTGTCATTCTCCTCTATGGAAATTTGTTTCCTTCTCTTAAAGGATTTCTTTAGTTCCTCTCTTGCTTCTTTCAGTTGATGTAGTATGAGATGTATTTCAATATCCTAGATCTCATTGTTATATCCCAACTTGTAGACTTCCATTTCAAGATCTTTCCTCAAAGACACAAAGCTTCTCTTTCAGAGAACTTTTCTCTAATACCAATTTTCTGAAATACAAGTGAGAAGGTAAAAGTGGGGTGGGGATGACACCCACAAATCTTCACTACTGCAGCAATAAAGTGTATCCAATAAATGTTATAATGTTTTGATCATGAGACATGATCTACCCTATGAAAGGTCTAGCCTATTAAAGGCTTACAAAGACTGTTAGGTGTCACCTTGTTAGAGGATTTCAACACCCTATTATAAGTATTCCTAGTTAAAGGACTTTAACTTACAACTAAGTAAGCACCCTATTAAAGGATCTCATATAGGTTGTCAAGACAAAAATCACCTATTAGAATGTCTGAGCATAGATCCTGCAATTGGAACTTGGTTGCCTAATAATAGATCACCTCTAAACAATGTTTTCTTGATCCTTCTTGATCAAATGTCTCTTTTTTGTATCCTTTTCTCTATATCTATTCTTCTCTAACTAATTTTTCAATGTGGTTTCATTTCATAACTTCTAATTCACCATGAATGTTTTTTTTCTACATAAAAATTATCCTCTTCACTCCTTCAACAACCTTGTTTCTCATAGATAGTATAGGGCTTCATCCTCCTTAAGAAGACTTTGGTGGCTTAGGGTTAGGTATGAATCTACGATTGAGATTCATCCATTTTTCTGCTTAATCCTTCCCATTTTCTAATTGGCTACATGTAATTTCATAGGGAGTCCAACTAGAGATTTGTCCTTATCTCCAAAATATTGTAATCCATCCTTAAGTTGGCTCAAAATTGGTTTACATAGTTGTTTGTGCCATTACAAACAAATATGTCAAAACTATGTTCCTTGAAACCTGAAGCCTCTTATCCTCAGCATACACTAATCTTTCACTGTGACTCGATACCTATATTGCTCGGCATGGTCTATCTGCGCGGCACTTGAGTGACTTGGCACATGAGTGACTCGACACTCACTATGATTCAACATGGACTAATATTTACATGTTGTGCTCGGCATGCATTACTAGTTCGACATGAACTAAGTAAATAACTTAAGTGTGTTGACACTCACTTGTCAAACCAATCTAAGATCAACAGTCCCTTGCAAAGGTGGGTCCTCTACAATAACAAATAAAAGGGTTAAATTTTAAAAAATTGAGACTTTAAAGAATGTAATTGTAGCACTCTTTACCTTGTCCAACCACATCATCTTGCCCAATGGCTTGAACCTCAACACACTCATCAAGATCAACCTCTACATGCCCTACAACTATAATACAAGATGTTTTCTTAATCCCAACACATATTATACATAGTTAAATTTGTATTACTACACCAAATTCAATTTAAAATGTTTACTTGTATTAATAATTTAGAAATCAAAATTTGAATAGAAAATATATACCTTTAGTACTACAATGCACATTCAAATCAATGCCTTCATGGTGCTTGGATGGTGTATCATAATTGGCAAGTTGTAATCCAATATAAATAATTAGTGCATTTATCAACAATATATACAGATAAATACAAGACAAATACTAAGAAATGTTAATCATTCATTTTAGTACATATAAATATATTCACTTTAAATTTTTAAAGAAATATATAAGCATTATTTCCTTACTTAAAACAAATATAATAACTTATATTTTTGGAGCTTAATATCAAATACAGTAATTGCTAAAGTATTCAATTTGAAATAAAAATCAACTGACTTATTTACCTCATCAATAGATCTAGTAGAAGAACCTTCCTCACTCATTTCTTAGAGTTGTTCAACCATGGCTATATAGCCTTGTCTATAGGCTATTTTCTTGTCCTCTGTAGAAACTTTTTTTTTAAACTCCAAGGCCTACTTTTTTTCTTGGTATCATTATTTTTTTTGTATTCAATTTCATCAAAGACCAAATTTTTATAATTTATAAATATTTGCATATAATTTTTCATTTACTTACTTACAATTTGTGCAAAAAGTTTTGAATATCCACCTGAGTCAAGCTTGTGTTGCATGAGCTTCTATTTTCTTGCTTCGGTTGCCTTTGATGTGTCAGGAAACATATGTGAAGTTTGAAATATGTTAGATCACATAAATATCAAGAGTAATTAGTACATAATTTCATTCTTAATATTATGATATACCTTCTTTCCTTAGGTGGTACTATTTCTCCACCATGTCTTGTGCTTTTTAAGATTCTCCCACTCAATAATAGGAATATAGGGGGGCTACTCAAAATAAGGGTTTTGTTCCATTTGGTTCCTATAGTTGTGCCTAATATACTTCAAAGCTTGGCCAACTTTCTCAAGGAGCCTAATTTTTTGAAAGACGTTGGATCCAAAAAGTGTTGTCATTACATCAATGAGTTTATCCTTTAACTCTTTCATTTGTAAATTCCACCTTTTAAGAAAAGAAATAAATTGTTAGATTCATAAATGAATTAAAGCTACCTTTTAATTTTCTTGAAAATTTTGATCAAAGGAAATCTGATCTAGAAATGAAATCAAAATATGATGCCCTGTGCATATGGTCAGCCCAAATATGTGCAAACATTCATCATTAATTTTTTCATAAAATAGATTATTTCCTGCAAAATAATAATGGGATTACTAGTTATTGAAGGGACTACGTGGGAACTTAGTGCATTTGATTATGAGTATAAGATTATGTAGTAAAAGAAATGATCAATATTTAAAGTACCTAGAAGTTGGGCTACTCTCAGGGGAAGTCCATCTTCATTGTTCAAAATAAATTGATCACAATTCTTTAGTGTTCTCATGCATAAATCATGGGCATATCAAGGAATGTCCTCATCACCTCCTACATAAAATGAATTCAGTATTACAAAATTCCCCTAAGAAATAATAGTTCAAGTGAAATAAACACATGAAAAATGAGAGATAAAAAGGGGAATCTACTTACCAATAAGCATTTCCATTGCATATGTGGTCATGCTATGTGTTGGCGATATTGCAGTCGGCATTACCTCTTCGATTTTGTTCTTTGTAGTAGGTGGCATAGTGAACATAGGATCAATGCTAGGTGCTGAAAAATAATATTGTTAGAGAATAAAAAACCAAGATTGTTAGAGATATTAAAAATATATATTGTTCAAGAAAAACATGAGTGTAGGATAGAATATGCAATGTACTTGAACCACTTGAAGTATCTACATCTGGGGCATGGCTCTTTATACTATTATGCATCCTCTATGAAAATAACACATGCATTTTATTTAATGCATTAAATAAAAGAATATACTATAAAATCCATTATTGAATTTTTCTTATAATTAAAAACTACATTAATTCTTATTGTATAAGTTTGAACTAGGTGCATCAAATCATCCTCTCTCTGTTGTATTTGAGGAGTCTAAGGTTGAATTGATGCCAATTGAGTTAACGCTCTTGATAGTGCACAAAGGGCCTTTTGCAATGCAACCATAGGATCAATGGCTGATGCAAAATCAATAATGAATGGATCTTGCTCATCCTATGGCTCCTCATGGACTACTTGTTCCTTTCCCTTTTCTTGATCAACACTCGTTTGTGAGAAATAATATTATTAGTGTTATATTTAAAATCAATCCAAAATAGTAGTGAAGAATAAAACATAATAAAAATATGCATTAACATATTTTTTGTATCTAATTTGTACAATAAAAATGAGTTTTACTTGTCACGAAGAAGAAGTCCCATGAGAACCATCATCACCATGTGTATCGTGTGGCTATTGATCCATACTATAGCTTTGTATTTCAAAAACAAATCATTGAGATATGTTAAAACATGTGTTATTATTCTAAGTTAGCAAATAAAATAATGGTGTGTTGGATTCATTGATTGGAGTTTATTTTAAATGTCCATAGTACATACCACCTCTCCCATGATAGTAGCTTTTCTTGTATCTACATGATTAAAATTGTAACCAATAAGAAGCTCTTCACGTCCATGTACTGATTTTATCACACATACAAATACATGATTTCCTTCATGCCTCTCAAATATGCAATTGGGTTGCTTCCTAGTTGACACAAGTCATGTACTATTTATAAAAATTGTAATATTCCCCGATGCTTTTGGCCTTCCATCAATATATATAGCTATTGTTTTACTTTTTTCACTAACTTTTTGTTGTATATAATTTTTTTCAAGTGTATACCTTCACATACTTTTTTTATATCTAACAATCTACATCCAACTATTGTAATCATAGAAAGCTCCAACATACTCCATCAATTCAAAAACCTTGTTGTAAGAGACCTTTATGTCATCCATGGAAAATAGGCCCAAACCATGTAATGAGGATGGTGATATATGATATATCCTCTCTCCAACACAAAAAATAGTGTTTATTGGAGGAAATTCATTGAGGAACCATTATTTCTATAGATGTTTGTACTTAAAATTCATATTAGAGTCACCTTCACTCTCATTATCATAAGAACATAACCCCCCTTGAGAAAGGAAAAATTTCATGCACTTATTGAATTTCTTTCTAATATTTTGACCTTGAGTCAATCTCATTTATTTAGACATACTAAATGTCTCACTTTCTTCTTCAATTCCTACATTTTCCTTGCTCGAGGAAGAAAAATCTAACAAATACCTATTTGCCAGTACCTGCACTCCATGAAATAAGAGAGATAGGTGGAAATGAGAGATAAATTTTACAAATGGTAAAAGACATTAATCTCTATGGGTTGTACTAACTTATACATGATGATCCATGAGACTATGTGGGATGCTCATGAAAGAGCTTTGTTTTTTTGCATATATAAATCAATTATCTTATGTTAGCTAAAAAAGTTCATGATAATCATGTACTACCTTGGGGAGATCAACCTATATAAAAATGATGATAATCAAACCCCCTTTCAATGTGATAATCAAACCCCCATTCAGTGGTTCATATGTATATCAATTACAAAAATAATATAACAAACAACTTACCAGTGGATGATAATCAAACATCCCATTCAATGTGACCATTCTCCTTACAATGTCTCTTAGTTGTTTTGATTTTTATTAGTCTTTTCTTTAATTCATTACAACTCTTGCAAGGACAATAAAATTTTTCATCACCTTCTCTCTGAAAGTTAGACAACAACCTAGCAATTCTCTCCTTATTTTGATCAAATTCCCTTGTATTATCTGACATGATCCTTCTTCACAAGAATAACTTATTCTTGTACCCTTATTGAGTTGGTTGTACTAGTTAGTTCTATCATTGATAACCATTTCAACATAAACATTAACATTAGAGAGAAAACCTTGAAAAAAAGTTGGACATGGTGTTCTAAATTTTTATATCTGCACATATGGTTTTGAAAGAAAAAAATTGGTGTACTTAATTTGTATGTCTGCAAAAAAAAAGGACATATTGTACTTAATGTTTATATCTTCACATATAGTTTTGAAAGAAAAATTGGTATACTTAATGTGTATACCTGCATAAAAATTGGACATATTGTACTTAATGTTTATATCTGTACATATGGTTTTGAAAGAAAAAATTGGTGTAATTAATGTGTATATCTGCAAAAATATTGGACATGTTGTACTTAATGTCTATATTTGCACATATAGTTTTGAATATGATAGAATTATTGAACAAGGTATTTCTTTATATAACTACAGTAAAATAACCATGTATTTCTTCAATGAAATGCATTAAAATGTGCCTACGAGTTGTAGGGTACCTAGCATATAAATATAGTTTGACCATATGGTATCATTTGAGTAATTTTTTTTTGTAAATATACATTTTTTTTGTGAATCCCAATAAGTATGTTGGAAAATTTGATATAAAGATGAAATATATTTTGCATAAACACTATATATGTTGTTTGCAATAAACAAATGATAACTGTAAAAACTATATTTTTTTATTTTTCTTCTTCTTAAGCACTCTTTCTTCCTAATCATAGAGTGTGATCAAACACAAAGAATTGTCTATTTTATCACTCTTTCTTCTTCACATTTCTCACCCAATGATCCCATCTCACCCCTATAAATATGCTCCATTTATATCTCCATCTATTGCATCAACACAACTCCCCTTTCATATTGATTACTTATTTGGACTATCTTTCTCTCATTCATATCCCCTCACACATTTGATTAGTTGAGAAAATAAACTATTCATTTCCTTCTTGTATTCCTAAGGAAGGTCTTATTTGATTTTGTTGTTCTATGAACTATGTGTGGAGATTTTTAATGTGTAGATCATTCATCGAATCATTAGAAATTTTTGTGTTGGAAGTTCTTTGTGTGATTTTTAATGTCAAAAGCATATTATTCTTAAGGGTTCAATATATGCTCTAGAGGAGCATGATCTTTGAATATTTGATTAGCATATGACTGATTGATTGTTGTAAGACATGCCTAAACATATAATAAGGTATATATTTAGATTTTGTATAAATAAAATGAAATTAAAATTTCCATCTCATTTGATTGCACACAACAACTACTAGAATTGGAAAGTGACTCTTTTTCATAATCATTTGTAGGTTGCTAGTTTGGGTGCACACTTGCTAAAGAAAAATATTTTAACCATGTCATTTGCACCAAAGATACACATAAAGCACAAGTATAGTTTTTCTATAACGTGGTGTTCTGACAATGATTGGTAACATGGATTTTAAGAGGATGTCATATAAAACAAGATCATTTGATATGGCTCAATATTATCATTATATTATTCCATGGAAAGACTATGGTAATAACCTAAATCCAACTTTTTTCTTCAATATAGCTCTATTAATGGATGAAATTTGTTTTTCTAAGCTATCGAGGTGAAGTCATGTAAATAATTATCTTACACAATTCAATCATGCATATTGGGAGATAGATAACTACCAATAATATAATTTTATTTGAAAAATCCATGCTTTTTCCAACCATATGGCATTTACTTATTGTAAGTGGATATGGTGTATAGGCCTAGTGGCTATTGGATTTTATCTAGTCCACCTATAAATTGGGAAACATATCACAAGGTTTGGACAATAACTCCAGAGGACTTGAAAGAAGAGCAAGGTGGAAATGAAATTATTTCAAAGCATCTATGTTGAGAAAAGACTATTCAAAAGGGTGACATGATGATATGGAAAAATCCCACAAATCATATTTATTGTGTTAAAAGTAGGCATGTATACAAAACTCCCCAAATATGTAAAGATGATATCCATCATGTTGCTTGGTATGTAGTTTTACCCATTTTAATTTTAGCAATAGAACTATTCTAGAATGAAACATAAGAATTAGGTATCAGGATAGCACATACATCTTTTAGTATAAATTAGGAATATATAAAAATCTATTAGATCATCTTTGTAGCTTAATTAGCTTTGTCTAGTATGTTTTCACTATTTCAGCATTATAACTGACAATTTGAATTCTTGCTAAATGAAAGGTATAAAAATATGGAAACTTGCATAACATCACTTCCAAAGGTGAATGATATCCATGATGTTGTAGAGGGGGCTTTAGTAAAATTTCCAAAATGTCTAACAACTATCCCTCTAAGGATAAACAGTAGCAATCTCTCTAGAAGCACAGCTGAAAAGTTCAATGAAGATAACAAATTGTGGAATGATAGAGTTTCGTACTACAAAATGTTCAATGCCCATCTGGGAAAAGGAAGATACAAAAACATAACACTAGGAAAATTATATTCAAATTAGTATACAAGAAGATAACAACATCTAGAAAATGGAGGAAAAGGAACCTTAGTTTATGTATTTTCCTGCAATGATCGATCACAAAGAGTAAAAATGATACAGATAAGAAATGTCATTACCAACAATGGTAAAACAACAATTAAAAGTATCATCATTGCTGAAGTGTAAATAAGGAGAACTTTATATCATTCAAGCTTATAGAGTTTCATAAAAGGTAAAAAAAAATCAAAATAGGATAAGCATGTTGATAATGCACTTTGCATCTATTCACTAAAGAAAAAAGTAAACAAGTAAATTTGTTCCAGTCATTGTTCACCATCAGCATTGAAGTATGGGGAGGCGTAGCTCATAGATGCATATGCATGCAGAGGTGTAAACAAAAATTCTCATTGACATCATGCTAGTTTCTCTTAAAATGATAGCAAGGAGCGTGGAAGAGATGCATAGATCAATGGTGGATGTTTGATAAGCATATGTTGCATGTAGTAAAATGATCTAATAATATTTAAATTTGAGGCATTGTTTTCATGTTGAAGATTATTTTGAATGAATGGAATTGGTTGTGGTGTTCCAATTCTTGGACTTGGTTGTGGTGTTCTAATTCTTGGACTTGGTTGTGGTGTTCCAATAGTTGAACATTGAGCGTAATATCTATTTTATACATTTTAAGAGTGACTTATATTCAGGTCCTATGGTAACATTTTATAAAGAACTCTTAAGTATGACCTAGATTTAGGATCAATGGTAGTGCATTGAATATAATTGTAATATCTTTTTAAATTATTTCCAATACAATCCTCGGTATGGCCAACATATGTATGATTAGATTCATATATAAATAAAGAAAACCTTTTGTATCTAAAATAAAATATAGTATAGTATGAAATTTTATGGAGTGATATAAGACAACTATTGAACATCCTACAGTGGTCCCAAAACATGAGGTGATCCAAACTACCCAATTTGTTCAATTATCAAATTCATTGCTCAATCCACTCACCTGTTCACACAAAAATGAGTGTGATTTTTTAAATTAATCTCCATCATCTAAATCATTTCCCATGATGTGTGCATCAGACAGTCACCATTATTCTTCTTTGAGTTATCATTGACTTCAAAGTTGAGGAAAACACATGATGATTACATCCAACCTAAAAGACCTTTATTTATTGAGAGGGATGGGTAGAGATTTTTTTTTGTCCAGGCATCACTCTTTCGAATGTGAAATAGATAGAAACTAGCACTTGCATCCAAAGTCGATGAAAGGGGTAGTTGATAGGAAAAAAAGTGCAAGTTTATATAAGATGATTGTATCTTTTTTGTTTCTAAAATTTTTCCTAACATCATGGAAAATTAGTTTACTATAGACATTCTAAGGCCTTTAAAGGATCAAAATCATGCATGAAAATGATTCTCTTGCTTTGAAACCATAGTCGCAAATGGATACAGATGAAGGATGAAGGTTGATTAAATCAACTATTCAAATATTAGTGGCAAAAGATATCCATTTCCATTACATGCAATAGTTGGTTTTCTTTTTTTAAGTTTTCATTTATTTGGTGGTTGCATCCTCAACTACCCTCACTCTATACAAGATAAAAACCATCCATTTGAGGTGAGATTTATTTTCTAGTTTTAGATTAAAAGGAGTTCCAAGAAAATTAAAAGAAGAATTCCTTCTAAGAGGATTCATTCAACATTCTACATAAAAGTTCCTAATTGGGTACCCCATTTTGAGCACTTGTGGTTGAATGCCCAAATATAACATAATATGGAACCTTAGAATGTATCTTTATTGGTGAAAATATGTAACTTAGCTTTAAGAAATTTTGATATATAAGATAAATTAGACAATTTTGACATAATTGGATACTCCAACTAAGTGACACCAATTAACTATAGCCATTATTGAATATCTTCTTCCAAGTAAGTTTTGATTAAGTAATACTTTTTGTCTAAGAATTAATTATTAGTGTGTGATATTTACATCATGTTTTGAATGTAACCCACATTACTTTCAATCAAGCCAAACCCATCCCATTAAATTTGTGATTATTTTGGTACATCCCTCACTCATTCCATTTATTAACAATTATATTCTTGAATATGATGTAGGTGGTCTATCATTGCCTCATAAGTGCCTAGAAGAATAAACAATGAGATTAAAAAAATGTGTGGAATACCCACTTGAAGAAAAGTCTTCTAAAAAGAGGATTGGATCTTGCAACATGTAGTTCAAATTCATACATGGAGGAGAATAGTTCAATTTCAACTTTAGCTTATTCAAGTCAGATGTTTGTGTGTGTAAGTAGTATGGGTAATGAGAGTAGCATTGTTGATTCATCTTCATTGTTATATTCTTTTGATGACTTTTTAATAGATGATGCATTTGTCTCGAAAAACTGGACTTTTGAAGATAAGGAAAGAGAGGTGGTAAAAAAGTGTAATCAAAGATCTTTTGGATGTTCACGAATTTGCTAATATTATCAAATTAGATAGTATTATTTATCAAACCACAAGATGTTGGTTTTGATGTGGTATAAAATGTTCTTTCTTGAGTCTCCATTTGGATTAGGTTATTTGAAGTACCTATGGAATTTTGGTGACAAGAAATTAGGGGAAATGAATGGGTTTTTGCAAGAATTCCTTTACTCATACAAAAAAAATGCATTTTTAAGAAAAGAAAACCTAATAGAAATGTGGCCTCATGGAATGTGATTTAGCTAGCTCAAGTATAAGGTGAATGCTAGTTGTTTAATCAACTCTACTTTTCCCTAGACTCCTAGTCCTAGCTTGAGTATAAGGGAATGCAATTTTATAAGAAAAGAGAATCGCCCTAGATCATCTTTGTATGTGCAACTAGATTTGGGAAAATAAAAAATGACCATTCTTTTTTTCTTTTTTCTTTTTTATAATCATGTGGGCATTACAATACCAAATGCCCCGTCAGTATTGCAATGACATTGGCAACACTTGACATAAAAACATGAAAATCAGACACAAATTACACTCCCATCACAATGTGACCCCAAATGTTGTAGTGTTAGGAGTGACTCTGTTAGAGGAATTAACCTTTCAAATTGCTAAAATCAAAAAGTGATAGGTTATTTGAATGTTGCACTCAATACATGATAGACCCAATAAGTTCTTAACCAATGCTCTTTTCTTTATTGCTTCTAACATGTTGTATTGATTCCACAATAACAAAAATCACTCCAGGTGTCATTGCATATTAATTTGTCAATCCCTTTTATACTGTTATAAGGCAATGGAAAAAATCTTAAAAAATTATCCTTAGTCAGCTTCAAAAGCAATTCACATTCCATAAGTGCCAAAACGTCTAAATATGTACCTTGGTGTTGCCCCAATCAGAACTAACCACTTTAAATTTTCAACTAACAACGTAATGTTTACTAGATTGTCAGATCTAGATAAGTATAGCCTTTTGGTTACCTTTTCTTCGTAATATTGCCCCTAGAATTCATGAAATCTCCACTTCTTTTGAATCGTCGATAGAGATTCTTTCATAAATCAATTCAAATGCCTATGATATAAACATATATTAATATCGATGATAAATTTCAGATCGTGTAAGAAAACATATCATGTCCTCCATAATAATGAATAATGATGACCAAAATGAAGCAATGAAACCAAGTCATTAATGACACATCAATTACAAAGAAGACTAATAGGGAAGGTGTAGAAATAAATGGACCTGATTCAATCCCCTCTTCATTAGACGTAACTAAGGCCAACTCATACTCTAAAATATATATCCAATTGACTATGTATGTTGAGATTGGTCTTCACTATAAGTAACTAAGATTATAGAATATATATCAGATTGTTACTGGTATAAATATTAATGAGCTTTATAGGTATTTTTCTAAGTCTCAACAATCTCATATATATCTCCATTGGTATTTATATTTCTCTCAACAATCTCATATATATCTCCATTGGTATTTATATTTCTCAACTATCTTATATTTGAGTTGTAGGTCAATCTCTAATGTTACTTTTAACCTTGTTATATGTTTTATCAGCCTCTCCATGTGTATTGACCAATACAGGTAAATCTATTTGAATTATTGTGGTTTGAAGGCCTATGTATCTCTTTGTATCATCTATAGTAGTCCAAGAGCTATTAGTAGATATTCAAATAGAACCCACCAACAAACACATTCTACAACATCAATCAATGTCTACATTATAGTCTATGTTCAATGATCAGATATTGTTCTACCATGAGCAGTTTTTCTCTAATCTCCTCCACATGGTGATTGTGTTTGAATCATGAATGTCTGACACATGAGACTATTATTTTCCACACAACTAAAGAATTTGGAAGGGAGAAAGCCAACAACACATTCTATTAACAAGTATCCATCGCATTGCCATTAATTTATAAATAATTTCCTAAATCTTTTAATTTAGATCTTTTTGGTGGCTCATCTTCAATGCATAGGTTTCATATCTTCTACTCTTATACCATGATAAGTTTCTAAGGATCTACTGCATATGTACTAAGAATTTCCATAATATTTGGTATGTGTGTTCTAAATAGCAATGACCTCTTATTTGTAATTAAAAAATGGTAAGAAAAGACATGTCCCTTCATGGGACATGTCTATTTGTTAATTTGATAATTAAGATAATAACAAAAATAATCATAGTCATATGTATGTATAGCATTATAATGCAGTGCAAGGTAGGAGAATCGCCAAAGGATATTTCCTAGCCCCCAGCAAATAATCACACAGTGAAAACACAATACAAGACACAAGATCTAATACCAAATGCAACTCTTTATTCATAAAATAATTGATTATAGACAATGTGTCAGGCTATAAGGTCTTCCTAGTTATGGCCAAATACAAAGCAAGTAATAGTTCTACAAGATCCCTCAAGATCCAATACAAATCCTAGCTAGTCTAGATCCACACTCTAGTAGAAACCTCCAAGGAGAATATAAATGTGTGCTTGCAAGCCCACCAAGAAATCTCCTTGTTTTTCCAAACCTCAACTACTAGCTCTTCAAAGTTCACTCATTTTCCACATGCTCTTCTTCAAGCTGGATGATTATTACTAAAGACTCCATAAGACCTCTTACCTATACCCAACTAAGACACAAGTAATCCTAGTAAGCTACAAATTAAATAAATCCTTATATTAAATACATGTTAATCTACTAGTCAATCCATAATAGAAATTAAATACATCTAACCAAATGAAATGCCAAGGTCGGCTCCCAATAGTAACTAACTCCTAGACAACTCGAGCAACATAGAAACTGAGTGTCATAAAAAACCTCTAAGTATCAACAAACCACAAGCATTTTCAAGCTTCACCAATTTTTGAGTAACCAAACTCCTTCATTGACCAAGCTACTCAGTCAACACTACTACCAAGAATAACCAAGCCATGTAGTATAAATTGAACTCCTAGTGTATCTCAAGCACCTTTAATGACCAAGTACCACCAGGAAATAACCGAGTAATGTTAGTCCAATTGAGCACCTCAGTTAACACTACATCCAAACTACTCATTAATAACTAAGCCACACATATTTCTTTGGCCAAGTTCCCTAACTCTGAGGCCAAAACACTCCAACATGAAAGATTCCTAACTTCTCTAGGATGTTCCTACATCAAACACCCTAGGTGCAAAAAGATGTTCTTAGTAGCTAGAAGAACATCTTTTAGGATGCACCGCATAAATTCCAAACTAGTTCTTCACATACATATTCTCCAAGTCTTCAACTTGCACAATCTTTCTCATGTTCCACTTATGTGTCTTCACATTCATCCTTAGTGTGCTATAGGTCTACTTTCCATGTTGATCTCTAACCCTCTCAAAATCCTTAGCTCAAGTCTACTTCCAATACTCAAGTTTCTCCTATTGGGTTCTTCAATCTGCAAAGGAATGAGGGAATGCTTCCTAACACCTTTCTCAATTGTAATCACATTCTTCACACAATCATGCATAGCCCTACAATCATACTACCAAGGTCTACCAAACAACATATGACAACTACTCATATCCACAATATCACACAACACTTGATCCTTATACTACCCAATCTAAAAATCAACAAGACATTGCTCCCTCGCCTCTAAAGCATGTTCATATTGCAACCAACCAATCTTATAAGGACAAGGATGTCTTACTCTTCTCAAACCAATTTTCTGAACCATCTCCTCAGCAACAAGGTTGTTAGTACTACCACTATCTACAATCACATTACAAATTTTACCACCAGACTTATAATGAGTCCTAAACCAATTACTCCTCTGACAAGATTCCAATGTCTTATGACCAACCAATACTCATCAAGCTAGCAAATTCTCTCCTTGCTCAGGTTCACTAATATGGTTTTTAGCCTCATTTATAACAGAAATTCTCCTATCATCAGCCTTAGGACATTCATAAGCTCTATGTCCTTCTTCATGACATCTAAAAAAAGTACCCTTAAACTCACCTATACCTATTTTTGGTTTATCTTATGCACTCAGTTTATCCTTTATCGAGTAGTCCTACTTCTCCTTCCTTCGAGAATTACCTTGATTTTTCATCTTCAACTTCTCTTCCTCTCTCAATGCATACTAATAATAATCCTCAACCAAAGCAATATTCAATATACCAATCTCATCCTAAATATTGAATCTCACACCATTAATATATCTAGCCACCTTCTCCTTAGACAATTCTCCATTCCTAGACTAAATAGTCAAATTGGAAAATACCTTTGTGTAATCTTTCATAGTCATATCCTTCTATTTTAGATTCTGCAACTTCTTAAATAACTCAAGTTCATAATCCACAAGAATGGACTTAGCCTTCAGTATAGTCACCATCAATCTCCATCTAGTGATCTTCATTTCACCTTCCTCTTCTCTATCTCTCTTCAATTCCTTCCAACAAAGAGTAGTATGTCCCTTTGGCTTAGTCTATCCCAACTCCACTCTGAGGGGGTCTCCAATATCCTCTAGCTCAAAGTAGTCTTCCTATTCATCAATCTAATCAATTAGGTCCTTAGGATTCAAAGTACTTGAGAAATTAGAAAACTCCATCTTATTCTATAGCTTCAACTAAGATACAAGTCTAGCAAACTGACTAGCCCTATCTCCCATAGGTCTCCCCACATGATCACTTTTGTCCTCACCACTTGATCTAGTAACCTCAAAGTCTTTATCAACTTCACTCATAACCATCTTTAGTACCTACATATTAAGCTACAGCACCTATAACACTTAATGATCTCAGAAATCATATCACTCTTCATCAGAACCATCTCAGATTTGAGTTCTACTTTAATATTCTCTAAGATCCTTGCTTCCACAATATCATAAATATCTTCAATCATCATAGGGTCCAATTATCTTGGAGGTATCTTCCAAGATATTCACAAACACTATGGAACAAATCCACAAGATCAACCAAATCCTCACTCTGATGATCTTCACCCAACGTCCTGGTGCAAATTGCCTTAGCTTTGGTGATCTATCTACATGCTCAGAAAAACCTTTGCTCTAATACCATATGATGCAGTGCAAGGTAGGAGAATCCCCAAAAGAGATGTCCTAACCCCTAGAAAATAACCACATAGAAGAAACACAATACAAGATACAAGATCTGAAATCAAATGGAACTCTTTATTCATAAAATAATTGATTACATGCAATGTGCTAGGTTGTAAGGCCTTCCTAGTTATGGACAAATACAAAGCAAGTAATAGTTATACAAGATCCAATCTAAACCCTAGCCAATCTAAATCCATACTCTAGTAGAAACCTCCAAGGAAAATCTAAACTTGTGCTCACAAACCCACCAAGCAATCTCCTTGTTTTTCCAAACCTCAGCTACTAGCTCTTCAAAGTTTGCTCCTCTACCACATCCTCTTCTCCAAGTTGGATGATTATTACTAAAGAATCGACAAGACCCCCTACTTATACCCAACTAAGCCACAAGTCAACCTAGTAGGCTATAAATTAAATAGACCCTTACATTAAATACATGTTGAGCCATAAGTTGGTCCACAACAAATATTAAATACATCTAACCAAATTAAATGCCAAGGTTAGCTCCCAATAGTAACTAACTCCTAGAAAACTCAGGAAACATAGAAATTGAGTGTCAAAAACAACTTCCAAGCATCATTAAACCAAAAGCATTGTTGAGCTCCACCAACTGGTGGGTAACCAAACTCCTTCATTGACAGAGCTACTCAATCAACACTACTACCAAGCATAATCAAGCCATGTAGTATAAATTGAGCTCTGAGTTTATGTAAAGCACCTTCACTGACTAAGTACCACCAAGAAATGATCGATTAATACTACTCCAACCAAGAACCTTGGTTAACACTACATCCAAACTACTCAGTAATAAACGAGCCACACATCTTTCTTTGACCAAGTTCCCTAACTCCAAGGCCAAAATACTCCAACATGCAAGATTGATAACTTTCGTAGGATGTTCCTACATCACATTATTATATTAATTTCTCTCATGTAATAAATTTATATCTCATATGTAATTATATATCATATATAATTATATATAGCCATAGTTTTATCCGAATGAAGCTACCAAACATCAACAAAAATGACCCAAAATGAAGGTCCCCTAGATCCAATACAAAATCCACTATAAATACCAAATCTAAAAATCAAGGCCAAATCTCTCAAGAAGAGAGTGGGGGCATGAAATTATGGATCTCTAATACCATGTTGACGTTGAGGAAAGCTCAACCCATAGCTCCCAAGAATTACTACAAGCAAACACCTATCATGGAAAGAGAGGAGAAAAGCTATGGAGAATGAAATTCATAGATCCATTAAAGAGGAGAAATTATTGATGAGAAAAATGAGAAATCATTATTCAATCAAAAAGTGTTAATTACAAGGAGATATATATTCTTATAAAGGATATCAAAACCCTAAAAGGTAAGTGACCTAGGTTGCATGATAATAATTTTTTAAAAAATTAATTAATTATTCTATGTCTAAGGTTTAGCTTAAGTAAAAAAGACTTAATAAGAAAACACCTTATTACTCTAACAATACCAAAATCAAGCACTCCTATTGAAACATTTCTAATAGTGGATCTAAATATATAATTTTTTGCCAATGTAGCATTTAAAACAATACTTCCACAAACATCAAGTTTTTCTCCTATTGTCCTCCACTTTCACCTAATGTCAACTTTTGGTAGTTGCTCAGTACACAAAACAAATTTGGCTAAAAGACCTCGCAAATATATGGATTTCAAAACTCTAAGTTTTTCTTTAACCCCATTCTCATTTAATGGAATTGGAATTGATTTTCCAATTCCACCTATTTAGATGGAAGATTCAAATAATGATTTTGGGATAAATGAGAATTAACAAATCCCTAATCCAATTTCATGTACACAAACACTAGAAATGTTAATTCCAAAATTTGAATGCCAATTCTAATCTAATTCCATCAAACAAATGGGCCCTAACAAAAAAATGGATCCTATGAAGTAAAATACATGAAATAAATAATATAAATGACAAAAAAGGTAAATAAACCTTTCTTTTGCTTCTATGAAAGTTGTATTTCTCTCATGTGGTAGCACTGACTATTTCTCTTGTATTTTTTTCTTGTCTGCCTCATTCATTGGTTTCTTGCCCACCTCATTATGGTAGTGCTCTCTACCCCTTTCCTCATGGTTGAGGGTGTCTTTATTAAGGTATCCTCTAGTGTGGCAATAGGTGTGATGTGGTCCAACATGTCTGCTAATGTAGTTGGATTCTTTTACGATGCCATTTATGCTTTTTCTATTTGAGGCTAGGGTTGCAGATTCATTATGGCCTAGCCTGGGAAAAAGGGACTTTCCCTATTGCAAAGTCTATTTCCATTATGCTGGAAGCAAATATGAGAGGAGGAAATAGAGCATAATGCCTCCATTTTCTTCACCCATTGTGTGATATATTAGTTTAGGGGGTTTTTGTCTAGCATCTGGGAGTTACATGCTTTCATTTCACAATATTGAGAGCCCCTTATTACTACTAATGTTCACATTTATGCTATGGTAAAGGGTTTATTAATTAGTAAATTTGAGAACTCTTAGGATAAATAAAATCTTGTACGATCATTTCTTTATGGTTTAATCATGACATTCTGATTTCAACCCTTCTTATAAAATGTTCAATAAGATTATCATTTGAGGTCAACTTCCTTATCTCCTCTTCATCTATGGGTTGAATTTTTCTAGAGGAAGTTGGAGAAGAACTTGGGGATATCCTGATGGTAGATGATGAATTATCAAGTACTCTTCATCCCACATTTTTTTGTACTTTGATTGATGTGGAAATTTTTAAGGGGCTACTTGTGGAGATCTTACTCATCTTTTAGAGGTAGATGGATCCAAACTTGAGACTATGAATGGATTCCCTTCAAGTGTAGAAGATATTTTAAAAATATTCATGTGAAATTCAATACATCATCTCACTTGATAGCACAAGATTAGTTCTCCTAAATTAGTATTCTAGCTCATCCATGTTTCTCACTAACATTTCTTCTATCAATTCAATTAATCAATCCATCAATTTGTCAAAAAAATTCAAAATCTTCTACCAATTAGTGAATCAATAAATGATCATATGTCTTATACAAGATGTATCTTTCCTAAAACTAGACATTGTTGCTTGTCTTATACAAGGTGTAGCTTCCCTAAAACTAGACATTATTGCTAGTCTTATATAGGGTTTAGATTCCCTAAAACCAAACATTATTGCTAGTCTTATACAGGATGAGTTCTTCTTGAAACTAGGCATGATTCTTATTAAAAAATCTCTATCAATCAAACAATCATCATCATCTAAGTAAGTCTTCACTTCTTACAAACTATTCTCATCTTTCATCATTTCATCTAACATTTGTCGTCTTCTATTGAGAGATCATTCATGTCTTTCTTTCACATACAATCTCTCAAGGGGGCATACAATCCAATTGCTATCACTAGGGCAAGCTGGGGCAAAACCTAATATGAAATTCTTTGATACAACACTCATAATTGCATTATATAAAAGAGGAGTAAGTGTAGACACCCAAAAAAGGATAGACTTGTGAGTTTACATTTAGCACACTCATTATTCTTCTATTAATTAAGGGTTCTTAAATCGTTAATTAAATATCTTTATTCTTTTATTTTCAAATCTTTGTATCATTTAATCATTCCCTAATTTTAAGCAAATAATTAATTTTATTTAATTATTTAACATTTAATTAATTGATCATTATCAGTTAATTGAATTTAATTTCTCATAATTTAAATAATTATTATTAATTATTTAAATTAGCTAATTATTCCTCTTCATTAAATTAAATTCTAAATTTAATTTAATTTTATCTTCATTTCACATCAACTTCAGTTTTTGATTAATTTCTATTTAATTTCATCTTTCAAATTTAATTTAATTTTTAATTCAATTAAATCTTCTAAAATCTAGAAATTTAATTTTATAAGGAAATTTAAAATTTAAAAATTAGAAAATCCTCATAAATTGAAAATTTATTTTTTTGAAAACCCAAAATCAAAATACATTTTAATGTTTCCATTTTTAATTTTTGAAAACTATATCTCTCCAAAATTTGAAAATATCTCAGATTTTATCCTCTGTCTTTTTCAATTTAAAATTGGAAACCTTCCAATTATTCTTCTAGTCTATTTCATCCTTGTCCATTGATCATGATTTTCCCAAATCAATCTCAACCATTTATGAATTTTCAAAAAATCTATATAAACAACCCTCCTATCTCACAATTTGATCACTAACTTTCACATCAAACCTTTGTCAATTCTCTATCATCTTGTTATCATTTGAAATCATATCTTTGTATCATATTTCTCGGAGCTCAAAGTCTAAGTGTTGCCAAAATCATAGTTGAGTGCATACTTCATATGATCAAAGAGAAGCAAAAGAAGCTTGGAGTATTTGTCAGTTTGCATTTATTCAGTTGTGTTTTATTTAAAATAATTTGCTTCTTTTTTTTTTTGCTTGTGGGGTTGAATGGGTTTTTTAGTTTAGCATATTGATAAATAGGTGCTACTAATAAGTTTTTTGAGTCTTTCAGATTTCCCCTATGACAAATGGTTCGTGTGTGGGATTGCTTGGGCTAGAAAAGTTTTGGCCTTTGTAAAGATTTTGTGTTTCTTATTGGTGTTCTTACAACTTTTATTTTTGGTTGTGGGAGTTTCTTCACTTTCCACTTGTTTTTGGTTTCAACAGCCTTCAAATCCCATAGTTGTCTAGTGATATTATTTTCCTATCTTTTGACAACATTTTGTTGGAAATAACAATGGGAAAGTAAGTTTTGAGAGGAGGGGTGAATCAACACTTAAACTTTTATCTCTAAAACATATCACCAACATCCATACCATAACTTAACATGTAAACTAAAAAAACATTACATGCATCATATCCATAACATAAAGTAAATAACACATATGTAGTAAATTGGTTACCCAAAAACCCTCCGATGAGAAGGTAAAACTAGGGTGGGGATGACACCCACAAATTTTCACTAGTGCAGTTGTAAAGTGTCACCTATTATGGATACGGTGTGTTTGATCATAATCTATGATCTACCTTATGAGAGGTCTACCCTGTTAAAGGCTTAAAAAGATTGTTAGGTCTCACCTTGTTAGAGGATTTAAACTTACAATAAAGCAAGCACTCAGTTAAGAGATTTACAATAGCCTATTAGGACTACTTGATTAAGAAATTTTCTCTATGTCACCTATTAGAATGGTTTAGAACCATGATCCTTTAGTTAGTACCTTTCTACTTGATGTCATATCTTATCCATACTGATTAAACCTTGATCCTCCTAATCAGATATGTCTCCTCTGTCCTTTCACTTCTATACTCTATTCTTCTCAAATTGATTCTATAATACATAGCTCTATCATAGCCATCTTAGCCACCATGAATGATCTATGAACTCTTAATTTTCATCTCCTTATACACATACAAACTCTTTAGGGTTTTCCTTGTTAAATAAGCATTTATGGCAATAGATTAGGCAAGAATCGATAGTTTTGGTTGATCCATATTGCCACCTTAAGCTTCCATTTTTCTAATTGGTTACATGTACTACATAGAGATTCACAATATACCTCCATACTTATCTTTCATAATCATAAGATATGATTATGTTGGCCAAAAAATGGTTTACATAGAATTTTTTTCCATTACAAACAACTATGCCAAATACTATTCACTTGGCATCCAAAGAATCTAATGCTCGGCCTTCACTATGCTCCTAATGTTGTAACTTGGCTTCTAAATAGCTCAACACTCATTGTTTACTCGACACCTAAATCACTCGGCATGTATAGATTGCTTAGCACTTGAGTGACTCATCACTAACTATCCATATTGCTCAACATGTATTGGTTGACAACTTATGCTAGACATGCTTTGATCATTGGCTCGTACTGATTTCTCACCTCGCTCTAATCACTCAACATACACTATGACTCAGCTTGCACTATAATTCTGCTAGATTATGACTAACTATTTTTTCACTACCTTGTCAAAACCAATCTGAAATTAACAATATCCCCCTTTGACATGAGTGGAAAAAACATTTTGTCATGGCATATACATCCTTACTTTATGCATAAGTCAAACAATATATTCTTCATTACTCATCTCATATACATAACTTCAAAAAAAATCAAAATTTTCAAAATTGTTGTTTATCCCATACTTTATTACTCCCCTTGAGTAAATGTTTTTTTGTCTATTTCTACTTTAATACTCTTGTTGAGTATATATTTTCCTTGAAAAAAAATTTCTTTTAAAATTTCATAATCCTCCTTTTTTGACACTTATGTCATTTGGGTTGTACACTAACTATGTGCTTGTCCAAAAATGGCTTGTGAAGCTCCATTATTATCTTCAATGTTGCATCCTAGTTATTGGATGCTATCTCAAGAGAATTTAACTCTTTGTCTAGCTAGGAAACAAGGTCAACTAAGCCATCATGTGTTAAAAGATGAGAATCTTTCTTCATCAAAGTTTTTGTATAGGCTAGTTCCTTATGCAACACTTCCATGTGAGCAGTTATCATTTACTAGATACTGAACAGAGTAGATATGATATTAGCATCTCTTTCTTAAAACTTGCTAAGCCTACTTTGAGTCATTAGTAACCTCTGAAAGTGTATTTGACTTTGACCATGAGATAGCTTTAAAGTATTACCTGTGAGCTAAGATCTCCTTGTAGTTAGTCAATAGCCCTTTGGGTCTCCTGTGTGAATAATTCAACATTGCATAACTTAGTGTATAGAGAGAAGATGTTCTCTAATAGTGTCTTCACACTTTCCATCTTGGTTGCTAGATCAACCTATCTAAGTTCAATAGCACTGGATATCTTTTCCATTACCTTGGTATGAAACTTTCTTTCTAACCATTCTAATCATATGACATTAGAATCTAGGTCTTCATCCTTTATCTTGTCCATAATTGTGACAAGTATCTATGATATTCTTATTCTCATTTGGTTCTAGGAGGCTGAATACATCAAAAAATATTTCTTTAATGTCACACAAAACTTTCTTTTTCTTGTATTCCCTCCTCAATATTTCTTGCCTCTTTTTCCTTTGTAGAGATTCCTATAGAATACTCATTTCTTCAATAATGATTGTGTTCAAATCAAACTTTGGGAACTCAACCACTTCATCTAAACTTACATCCTCAAATGATGTAACTTCAGCACTCTTGGGTGTACTGGAACTTAGCCTTGATATTTGCAGTGGTGTTTCTTGTGTACTCACCCTTTGAAGAGTGTGACTACTAAAAGGAGATGTAGAAACTATCATTGTTACCAATGTCTATATATAATTTTTTTCCTCAAACTTACTAGCCAATTCCAACTCTTTAATCCTGATTTTTTTCCTTCTAGACTTCACCTTGTAGTGGTGTTATACCTATAGGACTTGCTTCCTGGCCTATGTGAACTTTAGTTCCATCCTTCTCAATAGATACTAATGGTGATAAACCTGAACTTTGTAAGCTTGGCATTAATGTGTCTACATGTTGTGTTTCTACCTCTTTCATCTAAACTACAACTGTGGGCATTGTAGATGGTGTTAGTTGTGTAGTCTCATTATGTTCTTGGTTATAATTATATCTTTTGATAGATCTTTTGACTCCTTTTTTTTGACCTTTGTAGATGGTGGGGGAACATTTGATGTGTCTTTTGAATTCTCCCCTATAGATACAAGTTATGTCTTTTTCATCAACTCTCACTAATATAGGATTTGTGCATAGTATTGTTACATTGGTAGAGTCCTATAGGGTTCTCTTCAAGTCATCCTCAGTCAAAGGATTCACATTCTATGTTGAATTATCAAAAAAATCCTTGATAATAACAACTAAGTCATGTTGAATCTCTTTGTCTATATGTGGAGGATTGGTACTCAGTATTTGTACATCTTGTACATTTTGTTGATCATTATTAGTTGTGGCCTCCTCTATCATTTCTTTAGTAGCTTTCGCATCAGCTTCCTTGATTGGGTTTTCATCATTTTCTTTCTTGCCTTTATTCTTCTTAGGTTCTTGCCTTTCTTTCTCACCTTTCTTTGTGATTATTGGAGTGGATAACTCATATATTGATTTCCAAATTGATGTACTTTTTTTACCACATATTCTATATTTTTCTTCAAAATATGGAAAGCTCTATATTTGGGGGCACTTTTACTTTTATGATTGTCTATAGCTTTAGCAATCATCCTTTTATCTAATTCTAGCATAACTTGGGCTAGTGTTGTTTCCCTAATTTGTGTCTTAGTTTGTAAGCTATATTGTCATTTCTTCTCAACTCTATTATAAAGACTTTAAAGACTTTTGGGTAAAGAGTTGGCAATTTCTAGAGGAGTTGGCTTGAATGTAACCATCATGACATATATGGCTTCCTCAACTTTATTTTTATCAACTCTTCATAACTTATCAAAATCTACATGTGTAAAACTAGATAAATTTGCATTTATAGTAATGCTTTCACACAAATTATCAATATCAGAAGAGGAGTTTTCATTTACCACCTTGTATTGACTCAAGTCATCTGACTCAATCTTCTCCTCATATGAATCCTTTTGAGGTGTGCTCTTCTTCCTTAGTCTTTTGTAAGTCTTCTTGGTAGGCTCACTCGACTTTTTTGTGTCAACTACACTCTTTTCTTTAGGATTTTTCAGTTTTGTAGCCTGAATAGTGGATGTTCTTGTGCTTGACATAGTTATAGGTACATCTAGCTTCTATTGTGGATTCTTCATAGGCTTCTCTATTTTCTCCATTGTCTTCTCCTTTTCTTTCCTCTTCTTGGCCTTCTCTTTAGGTGCTTCCTTGGCTTCTTCTCCCTTAGCACCTTATGCATCTTCACCTTGATCTTCACCTAGGACTTGTGTTAATTCTAATTGGGCTTGGCCTTATTCTTCATCTTCCTTATCTTCTTCTTCTTCTTCTCCTTCTCCACCTTCACCAAATCTCTCTTTCGGTTTCTTAACCAAATTGTTCTTCTTCCTAATAACTGTAGTTGTCTTTAAATTCATTATTATCCTAGATTTGGCTTCCTCATAGTTTCTAAATGAGATCATATTCTTGTCAATATATTTTTCTAATAAAGTTATTATTGCTACAAAGGCTTCATCCACATTGATCTCATATGGTAAGGGTTTCATCCATCTAATTCTAGGTATTATTACTTGTACATATGTATTGTCTACATCCACTAGGAAACACACATCATCATAATGTTTTCCTCTACAGATATAGGAATCCTCAATCTATTTTTCATGGATTTCTTAAAATCCTCAAAATAGCCAGTCATCACTATATTGTAAAGTGTGGCCTATTATGGCTACAAAGTGTTTGATCATAATCTATTATCTACCCTATGAAATTTCTACCCTATTTAAGGCTTATGAATATTGTTAGGTCTCACCGTATTAGAGGATTTAAACTTATAGTAAAGAAAGCACCCTGTTAAGAAATTTACAATAGCCTCTTAGGACTACTTGGTTAAGAGATTTTCTTTGTATCACCTGTTAGAATGATTCAGCATCATGATCCTTTGATTAGCACCTTTCTACTTGAGGTTAGATCCTCTCCTTATTGATCAAACCTTGATCCTCTTGATCAAATAGTCTCCTATGTCCTTTCACTTCTATACTTTATTCTTCTCAAATAGATTCTACAATGCATAGCTCTACCATAGCCATCTCGGCCACCATGAATGCTCTCTAAACTCTTAGCATCCATCTCCTTGTACACATACAAACTCGTTAGGGTTTTCCTTGTTAAGTATTCATTGGTGGGAATGGATTAGGTAAGAATCAATAGTTGTGATTGAGCCATATTGTTGCCTTAAGCCTCCCTTTTTCTGATTGGTTGCATGTACTACATAGGGATTCACAATATACCTCCATATTTATCTTTCATAATCGTAAAATATGATTATGTTAGCCCAAGAATGGTTTATATAAAAGTTTGTGCCATTAAAAACAACTATGCCAAAAATTGTTCACTAGGCATCCAAAGACTTGTATGCTAAGCCTTCATTATGCTCCTAATGTTTTAACTCAACTTCTAAATAGCTCAGCACTCACTATTTACTCAACACCTAAATCACTCAGCATGTATAGACTTCTTGGCACTTGAGTGACTTGGCACTAACTATCCATATTGCTCAGTATGTATTGGCTAACAACTTATGCTCGGCATGCTTTGATCACTTGGCTCACACTGATTATTCAGCTTACTCTAATCGCTCAACATACACTATGTACTCGTCTTGCACTATAATTCTACTAGATTATGACTAAGTGTTTTGTCACTACCTTGGAAAAACCAACCTAAGATTAACACATTTTAGCTTTAAGTTCCAAAAGCATTCAAAATTTGATTGTAAAGTATTCTTATTCCTTTCAAAACCCATATTTTCCTTAACCAACAAAAAAGAAAAAAAATTAAATTAGAAATAATGACATGTACAATCAACTCAAAAATGGTTAAACTTTGCTTCAACACTAGAAGCAACACAACTCACTAGAATGAATAATGATGATGTCTCCCAAGTTAGAAAAACTTCTATAAGTGATAATAGTGATTTAGTCACTACAAAAATGGTGTAGGCTAGAGGATACAAAAATGCTTGAGAATGAGAGAGGGAGTCAAATGAGCATAATTTTGATGAGAGAGATAGTTCTAATGGCACCAAAAATAGAAGACATGTGGAATTGGAAGTTGTCCCGACATTAGTGCAAGCCCATAAGGGTGTTACACTACAACAAGAAAATCAAACTATAAGGCCTGAATGATAAATTCCCTCGTAATCATAGATTAAAGTGGATATTTGTAGCATGTTAGCACAACATGAACACATCTATGCATAATCAAAGCCAAATAGTTGAGAAAACAAATGTGGCACGTATCAAGGCCAATTGGCAGAAGTAGAAATCACTATCTTAAGTTTGATAAAGTTATTTGCACATATCATTTTTATCCCAAAAAAAGTTTGAACCCAACACATATATCATCATTATTAAGATATTTTCCTAACCTCGGCTATCCTCAAAATAGAATGTACCAAAACTCAAATTTTTTTTTAGATCTCCAAAATACAATGTTTTTTTCTCAATTTTTTTGTTGTTTTTTATTATAAAACATGCAGATCATGAATAACAAATGTTGAAAATTTTAGAAAAAATCATTGTGTTTTTAGTTCTTTGATTTTTGGTCAAAGGTGCATTTTTTTCTGGAGGATAGTTGCATCCTATTTTCTCTATCAAGAAAAAGGCATATTTTGTATTACATGAAATTGTAGGATGCGCAATATTTGATGTTGCATTGGCATATTTACTTTCTTGTGATTCCTTTTCTTCAATACACATGTTTAGCATAATTAATAAACCCATTAAAGTGGTAGAAAAATATAGATCCAAAATTGAATGTGTGTGTGTGAAAATTGTGGACAAATAGCAAACACACTTCTATGAATCCTTACACTCAAAATCCTTCAAAATAACATTATAAAAAATGCAAGATCTCAAGAATTGACTCATAGCTTCCTATCATCAATGTGTAAAGAACCTCAAAGGTTTAAAGTGGTGTCTCTCATATGAACATCGGTCTTGGTCTTCGCAAGTATATCCAATGAATGAAAGATTCAAAATGATCATAAAAATGCAAGATATCTCCTAGTCTCCAAGAAATATTTAAAAATGTCTATAATAACCATAACAGAAGAAATCATCATTATCGTAGCATAAGAAATCATCACAATTGTAGCATAAGAAATCATCTTGATCATAGCATAAGAAATCATCATGTCAAAATGAAGGAGGAGGTCTCCCTTTTATATCAATCCAAAGAGGCATTGCCAAATTGGAGGGAAAATGAAAATTAAATGAAAGGGTATGACCCACATAAGAGAACGTGCAATTAGCATTTAATTAAGAGATGTGAAGTGTAACACTCCATAAAAATTATAAGATGAGGGGTGTTTTTATTTAATTTAAATGTAAAATAATCCCTTTCCTTATAAAATAAAGTGTGTGACAATTATTTAATTATTTCTTTTAAATAATAATTGTTGCACATAAAATTAAGTGAGAAGGGGTTTTATTTAATTAAAAGGGAGAAAATTCCTTTAATTTAATAATGTGAAAATCAAGATGATCAAACCATTTATTTAAAATAATCAAATAAATGAACTCCAATTTAATCAAGGAAATTGATGTAAAATAATAATGATTAATTAAATAATTAAGATAATTTAATTTGATCAAAGGAAATTATGATGCAAATATTGATTCAAGCTTGACATTAATTATGAAATCGAGGCATATAGTTAACGTGACAATTTTTGTGTGCTTACATTTGCCCCTCTTTGACTAATGTATGTCCACATACATGACAAGTGCATTAAGTCAAAGAACCATAAGATAAAGTGTGTATAGAGATTGGTTTATGAAAAATATATAAAGATTAAGCATCCAACTCTTGTTCCCTCAACATGCCATTGGGGGTCTTACAGTGCCTGGTACACAATATGCCCCTATAGGTCTCATAATTATAGGTCTACCCAAAGAGTTTTTAGCAAATATAAAATTTATGAAATACATGAAATACATATAAAGGAAAAAGAAAAATATCAACACCCAAAAAATGATAAATCACACATTGACTTGCCCCAGGTATAATAATCATCTGCCTCAAGCTAGGTAGAAAAAGATTGATAGATTTTGAATTAGGTTTGCAAACAATGAAGCTCAATACAATGTTCCTGCCCCCTCAAGATCAAAATTGAAATGATAGAGAGGCTAAGAAAGAACAAGATAGATATGATCAAATCAGAAAAAGGTGCATGATGAAAGATAAGCATGATATAGATCAAGAAAGCAAGGTTAAATCGACAAGCATGAAAAGCATGCTCCAAATCAGAAGAAAGGAGGGTGAATGAAAGACAAGATGGGAAGAAGAAGAGGGAAAATGCCTCAAAAACCATCAACTATGCAAGATAGAAATTTTAATCGAGATCACGAACAAGTGATGTGTACTAAAAAAAGTACAATTGTGATCACAATTGTAGTAAAGAAAAGATGGAGGAAACCTCCAAAAGGTAAACAAAAAAATCAAAAACCTCCAAAAAGACAACGGGGTAAGATGCATGTTCGTGTCCATATGATGCTTCTATCCATTCTATGTACTTACTCATTCCAGTCAAGATTAAGATCCTATTTTTAATCATCAAGCTGAGCTACACAACCTTCAGTAGTTAGAACCATGAAGATATGAATGTAACTCTATCGAAAAGATCACACAATCATCACTAATCACCAAAGTAATCTAAAGATATGAATGTAATTGAAAGCCTCCTACAATCATCACTAGTTACCAAGGCAACTATGATGATATGAATGGGATTCGTTAGTGTTGAAAAAAATTGCTAGTCTTGAGATCAAAACCACACAAGCAAGAAATTAACCAAAAATGTGTCTCATGGTCCATAGTTCTTTCGATATGCATCCAGAGACAACCATAGAGATACTCATCAAAAATCAATACTAATGTAGGACCATCCTGGGTGTAAAAGCAATCTTGCATCACCCAAAAATATTTTCTTTTTAGTATTTTCTATTCTAATAAGGACTAGCAGAAAGGGTGGTTATTATTTATAGGAGCTTGTTATTTTTAGTAAGTTTGTCATATGAGCTTGGAATGTTCTCATTTTCTATAGGAAGGGTCATTTTAGAGTTGAAATCCTACCATAAAAAATTCATTACTTCAACTTAACTATTGGAGAAGTTATTATAGATTTTCGATGGAAAAATTTGTAGAAAAATCTTCAAGCTCACCATTGGAGGCCTTAGAGTGCTTGGTTGAGGTCCAAAAACTCGACAAAAAGGCACTTGTAAATTATTGGGCCTGTAAATCAAGATCTGGTATTTCTAAAAAGTGGTTATAATAGCCAATCAAAGCAACGATTTGAGAGTTACGGCCTTCGGAAGTTAGGCTACCAAAATTTCTAAAATAATTTGTCAAAAATGTATTTAGCTGACTCTATATGTATTTTTAAGGTCTATTGACCCTAGGTATTAAGTTTAAGCATCTAGAACCTTCCCGAGCGGCATATAATTGCCTATTTAAGAAAGGCCCAAATGTTGTCTAGAATGGCTCTAGGTGATAGTTCACAGCTTGTCTTGTAGATAATTGTAATGAAGGCACCCATGTGGGTTA
Source organism: Cupressus sempervirens (assembly GCA_028749045.1). Lineage (NCBI taxonomy): Eukaryota > Viridiplantae > Streptophyta > Pinopsida > Cupressales > Cupressaceae > Cupressus > Cupressus sempervirens. Next base: position 981,458,252 of record CM053792.1, on the reverse strand, counting down.
GCATATTGTACTTGTGAATACTGTAATTCTGCATTTGCAGTGCAAATAAGAAGTCCATATTTTTTTCTCACATTTGCTTCTTTTTTTTTTTTCTATTATGAGTTTATGGTTTTAAGGGGAGCATCCTTCATCAAGTGGTATTAGAGATAGAATTATTGAGTGTGTGGATAGATCGCCAACTGTGAGACAGCTTGTACTAGGACCATAGTTTGGGCTGAGCATGTAGATTGATCATCGATTGTGAGGTAGTTTGTAATAAGATTTTGGCAAAAGCATGAATAATGCCTCCACGACGAGAGAGAAATGCCTCCATGAAGAGGTGGCAGAAGAGTTGTAGGTGTTAAACCTGAGGGTTTCAGAGCCCTCTAAAGATAGATGCAAGCATTGGAATAACAAATGCACAGAGAAATAAATCTTCATGTAAGAGATGAAATTGAGGATGAGGAAAAAGTAGAAGAAAATGTCAAAGGAGAGGCAGTTCTAAACCTAGAGGAAGAGAGGCTTTTTAGGGCCATCTCCAAGATTGGAAAAAGACTTAAGTTTGAGATTCCCACATTTTTGGGAAATCTTAACCTAGAGGAGTTGATCAATTGGATCAATGAACTAGAGGAGTATTTTGAGTATGAAGATATCGATGATCCCGATAGGGTCAATTTTGTTAAGCTGAAATTGAAGAGACATGCAAAAATCTGGTGGCAGGAGGTTTAGTTGGAGCGAAATAGAAAGGGAAAGGACAAAATCACCAAATGGGGTTGGATGATAGCTAAACTGAAGTGACAATTCATTCCTATAGATTACAAGCTTGATTTGTTGAAGAAAATTTAAGGGATGAAGCAAGTGGGAAAATCTATTCAAGAGTATACTAAAGAGTTCTACTGAGTTCTCATTAGAACTAGCCATGTAGAAGCTGATAAGGAGAAAATCACCCATTATCTTAATGGGTTAAGGCCAAGTATTCAAGACGAGCTTATTCTAGTTCAAATGAATAGTATTCAGGAGGCATACCAGTTTTCCCTAAGAGTCAAGGAGAGCTGAATGAGAAGTTTGACAACAAGAATAGTTAAAGAGGTCATGATGGAAGATCTAGAAAAAATGATCTTATGGAGGCCGTAGTGATGACCAAAAGAAAAAAGATGAGGCTGGAAGTAGTAGTCAAAACTAGAGGGGAAATTATTCCAATTGTTTCCATGATCAAAATAATAGAGATCAGAGAGGAAGAGGTAGAGTACAAGGATCTGGAAGAGGAGGCTTATGTGGTAAATTTTTTTACTATGGAGAAGAAGGTCATAGAGCATTTGAATATACCCAACACCAAGGAAGGATAGATCAAAGAATAAAAGGCCAAGCCAGAGTTTTACATGTTGATAAAGATGTTAGATCATCACATTCTAAAGATGCTAAAAGAGAAGTCCTAGTTAATAGAAGAGTCCTACTAAGTAGTAAGAATGAACCTGATCAAAGAAGGAGTTTGTTTTACATAAGGTGCAAATGTGAAGATAAGTGTTGTGATGTGATCATTGATGGTGGAAGTACTAATAATCTAGTGTCAAAAATGATGGTCTCAAAATTGAAGCTAAAGAGATAAAAACACCCACATTCATATTGTATTGCTTTGGTGCAAGATGACCACAAGGTCATGGTCAATGAGCAGTGCTCCATGAAGTTCAAGATTGGAAGCTACTAGGATGAGGTACTTTGTAATATCATACCTATGGAAATATGTCATATGTTGTTGGGTAGGCCGTGGCAATTTGACAGGCATGATTGATGAGAAAATACCTACACTTTGACCAAGGATGGAGTGAAACATAAGTTGAAGCCATTGAAGGATAAAGAAGAAAAGGTATGTAGTGCTGCCAAAATATGTTTTGTTGATGGAAAAGAATTTCTCAAAGTTGTGAAGTGTGAGCATATGTGTTTTTCTATAATTCCAAAAGATAGTAAAGAAGAAGTAGAGGAGGTATCTAAATAAGTTGCAGATATGTTGGGAGAGCTTTTTGATATTGTATTAGATAATGTACCTTATGGATTTCCCCCAATGAGGAAGATTAGTCTGCAGATGAATTTGGTTCTAGGAGCTAGTTTTCCTAACAAGGCAGTGCATAGAATGACACAAGCAGAAAGTGAAGAGTTGAACAGACAAGTTCATGAGTTGTTGTAGAAGGGGTTGATTTGAGAGAGTCTAAGTCCATGTGTTGTACCAGCAGTATTAGCACCAAAGAAGAACGAGGAATGGAGGATGTGCATAGATTCTCATGTTATCAACAAGATCACAATCAAGTACAAATTTTCATTGCCAAGGATGGATGATATTATGGATTGTTTGAGTGGAGTTGAGTATTTCACAAAGATAGATCTGAAGAGTGGATACCATTAGATTCGTATTAGAGAAGGTGATGAATGGAAGACAACTTTCAAGAAAATAGAAGGACTGTATGAGTGGTTAGTCATGCCTTTTGGGCTAACAAGAGCACTTGATCCATATTCACAAGGTGTTTGATAATTTGAGGGCATAAAAGTTGTTGATAAACTTGAAGAAGTGTAGTTTTGTAAAGGAGCTGGTGTACCTGGGATTTGTAGTCTCAGCGGAAGGTTTGAAAATGGACCCAGAGAAGGTGAAGGCTATCCTTAAATGACCTACTCTAAGGAGTACAACACAGGTAAGATCTTTTCACGGACTGGTTATTTTTTATAGAAAGTTCATAAGAGATTTTAGCAATATTTGTGGACTCCTGACTAAAACAATGAGAGGGGATAAGAAAGAATTTAAGTGGATTGTAGGAGCAGATAAGAGTTCTAATTTGTTAAAATAGAAAGTTACTGAGCTGCCTATTTTAGCACTTCCTGATTTTAACAAGGTGTTTCAAGTAGATTGTGATTCTAGTGGTACTACAACAAGAGTTTTTTTGAGCCAAGAAGGTAGACCTGTTACTTATTTTAGTGAGAAGCTAAATGATGCAAAAAGAAAATATTTTGTTTATGATCAGGAATTCTATGCTATATTTAAAGCATTGAAGAAGTGGAGACACTATCTTCTTCCTAAGGAGTTTGTTTTGTATATTGATCATCAAGCTTTGCAATATTTGAATATTCAAAGAAAATTGAACCAAAGGCATTTAAAGTGGGTTCAGTTTTTGCACAATTATACTTTTTTTTTGAAACACAGGAGTGGGAAGTCTAATAGAGTTGTAGATGCTCTTAGTCAAAGATAAATTTTGTTGATAGAAATGTAGATAGAGGTGGATGGGTTAAAGGAACTCAATACTTTATATCTAGATGATCCTAATTTTGGTCAAGCGTAAAAGGCTTGTATAGTTTCTATTACACTTGATAGGACAAACTAGTTGGATTTCTTGATCTAAGATAGTATGTTGTTCAAAAGAAGCCAGTTGTGCATTCCAAGAAGTTCGATGAGGGAGAAGCATAGTGGAGGATTGGTTGAACATTTTGGCAAAGATGAAACCATTACTTTGGTTGCTGAGAATTAATAGTAGCCACAATTATAGCAAGATGTGAAGAAGTTTGTACAGAATTGTAGAGTATGTCAGATGGTGAAAGGAGTAAAGCAGAATATAGGGTTGTATCAGCCATTACCTATACCACAAAAGCTATTAGAGGATGTCAACATGGATTTTGTTCTTGGATTACTTAGGAATTAGCATGGACATGATTCTATTTTTGTGGTGGTTGACAAGTTTTCAAAGATGGCACATTTCATTCCTTGCAAGAAGACTAGTGATGTTGTTCATGTGGTAGAGTTATTTTTCAGAGAAGTGGTGAGATTATATGGTCTACCAAAGAGTATAGTTTTAGATCGAGATACTAAATTTTTTGAATATTTCTAGTGTACATTGTGGAAGAAGTTAAAGATAGATTTGAAGTTCAATCCATCACATCATCCATAGACTGATGGACAGAAAGAAGTTGGGAATCACATTTTGGGAAACTTGTTAAGATGTTTGGTTAGAGATAAACCAAAAGGATGGGATATGATTTTATTATAGGCAAAATTTTCATATTATAATTCTATCAATAGGAGTACTAGTAAATCACCATTCTAGATTGTATATGAGAGTAGTCCCAAAAATGCTTCTGAATTGAGGTAGTTGAATAAAGGAGAGATAAATAGTGCTGAAGTAGAAGAATTTGTTGAACATTTGAAGAACATCCATGAGGAGGTGAGGAAGCACATTATAAAGATAAATACATAGTATAAAGCTAAGATAGATGTGAAAAGGAGGTATAAGGAATTTTAGATTGGAGATGAAGTCATGGTTCATTTGAGGAAGGAGTGTTTTCTAGTGGGTATATATAATAAGCTGAAGCTGAAGAAGTTTGGACCATGCAAGATAGTGACAAGGCATGATTCTAGAAATGCTTATGAAGTGGATTTGTCTATTGAATTGAATATTTCACCAATATTTAACATTTTAGATTTGATAGAGTATTATGAAGGAGGTGATGGAGATAAAGTTACAAAAGTACAGTGGAGTATTCCAACAACTAGTTTGGCTACAAAGGAGATTAAGGAGATATTGGGCAATCATGTTGGCAAAAGCACAAAGAACAAAACTTATGAGGAATACTTAGTCAAATGGAAAGAGAGGCCAATAGAAGATTTATCATGGCTAGAAAGGGAGGAGATTAACTCTCTTGGTTTTCTTTTGAACACCTGAGATGTGACAAAGTCACTTCTCAAATTACCCTAGGTGTCTAATGCAAGAGCATCTTGGGTGTAAGAGCAATCTTGCATTACCCAAAAATAGTTTATTTTCAGTCTTTTCTATTTTAATAAGGACTAGTAGACAGGGTGGTTACTATTTATAGGAGCTTACTATTTTTGGTAAGTTTTTCATACAAGCTCAAAATGTTCTCATTTTCTCAGGAAGGTTTATTTTAGAGTTGTAAGCCTGCCATAAAAATCTCATTGCTCCAACTTAAGTATCGGATAAGGTTTGGAAAATCGATAGAAGGGCACTTGCATGATTTTAAGCTTGTAGATCAAGAGCTGGCATTTCCAAAAAGTGGTTATAATAGCCAATCGGAGCAATGGTTCGAGAGTTATGGCTTTCAGAAGTTGGGCTACCAAAATTTCTAAAATAATTTGTCAAAAATGTATTTAGCCAACTCTATATGTATTGTCAGGGTTTGTCGGCCCTAGGTATTAAGTTTTAGCATCTAGAACCTTCCTCGATGGCATAAAATTGTTTGTTTAAGAAAGGTCTAAACATTCTCTAGAACAACTCTAGGTGATAGTTCATAGCTTGTCTTGTAAATTATTGTAATGAAGGTGTCCATGTGGGTTAGCATATTCTACTTGTTAATTATGTAATTCTACAATTGTGGTGCATATAAGAAGTCCATATTTTGTTCTTGCATTTGTTGTTGTTTCTTTGTTTCTGTTATGAGCTTATGGTTTCAAGGGGAGCATCCTTCATCAAATACTAATCAAATCACCTATAAAAAAATAAACCACATGCCCCTAGTGCAAAAATGACTAGGGAGGAAATAAAAAAGCATGCAGATATAGTGCAATAAACATGTATATATAGAAATGAATAGTTAACATACAAAGAGATATCAAAGCATAGCACAACATTAATTATAAACTAAAGTGTGATAATCAACACTAAGTTCTAAGGAAAAGGTCAAAGATCACAAGACAAGACTCCTGGGGTAGTGTTGAGAAACATTGTTTTGGTGTTTAAGATATTTAAGGAACACCATTGTTTATATTGAAAAATATATTCTTTTTTCTTTTTTCTTTTATAATTTATTTTTATTTTTGGAATATATCACTCTTTTTAATTTTTTTCAGGATCCATAAATATGTACAGATGCTCCCAGCAAGAATGGACATCAAGGATAGAACTTTTTCAAATGAAGCACATTGATAGGATCATGGAGTTGATCTCCCTCAAGTGTAGACAACAAGTAGGAACTCAATCCAAAAACATCTTTAATAACAAAAGGACCCAACTAATTAGGCTCAAATTTTCCTTTTTGAGCTCCATTTTTCTAATTCTTAGTATTCTCACAAAGAACAAGGTCTCCCACTAAAAAATATCTAGGGCGAACCTCCTTGTTATAAGTCTTGGACAATGTTTTTTGATAAACTCTCATGTGATCAAAAGTATCTTTTTTCTTCTCATTAAGTAACTCAAGTTCTTGTAATCTCATAACTCTATAGTCTTCATTTGTCACTAATCCATTAAGAGTAACCCTTAATAATCAAATCTCAACCCCTAAAGACTCAAGATTGTAAATATGAATAACATCCTCGTTAGCAATTGAAGAATCAGAATCTATCAAGTTCCTCTCAATTTCTCTTGAATCATAAGGTTGTCTAATAACTAGAGAATCCAGCTCATGAGGAATATGTGAGTTTTAAATATCATTAATTGTACTGGGTTGAGCATCATAAGCATGAATCACATCAATACCCAAATCAACTATAGAAGGCTCTAAAAAAAATCCAATTCATACTTATTTGAATATATTCTTTCATCATTGTTTTCTATAGCTAAATCATTCTGAATTTTTGAAGTAGAAGCTTCATTAACCAAACCGTGTTTGTCTCCCCAAAGAAGGTTAGTAAAAGGGATCAAATCATCACATATATCATGTTGCTCAAGTATATGCACTTCCTCATCATCATCATCATAAACATCAAATATGGGTCCATCATCATTTTCTTCTTTGTAATCCAATTTCCAACAATAATTTCTTCTTCCATAAAGGTTCTATTGGTGTTTTTAAACATGGACGGTTCCAAATTACCCTAATGAGAATAAGGTACATCTAGGGACAGCTAACTCACATCTTCAATATACTATATCAGAGACTGGGCCAACTATAATGCTAGACCCTTCTTCTACTTCAGGCTCTACAAAACCTAGGCAAGTGGACCTCAAATTCAAATTATATGGTACCAATGCTAAACATATCCTTGAATCTAACAAAGTAGGTAAAATTCCTTAATCTCCTATACTTATGCAATAACAAAGATGTGTAGTAGCAAATTGCAAATATTATGAAATTCACAAGATGAGTGAGGGCATCCTTTTCAGCTCTTCAACATGAAAAGTAAATATGTTTGATTAATGATGTTGAATATCAGAAAAAACCTCAAATATGCAGTAGTAGGAACAAATGATCCTGTAGTTGATCGGTGCCTTATCTATTGAGAAATTCCATGAATCAAACACATACTTCTATGATATTAATGACATATTTCATACATCAAAATATCAGATCTGTCTAATCACTTTGTGAATCAGAGATCGGTGTTCATAAAGACCTCATTCTTATGAAGTATCCTTCTCAAAATAACTAGTTATCCTATCAAACACATCAAGCATTTACATGGACCTTTGTTCCAACAGCAAAACATATCTGACATACAACCTTAAAGGGATGCAAATGAGTTTCAGTTCTTTGTTCCTAGACCACATAAGATTGTAGATTACTGAGACAAGAGACAAGAATCAGAATGAAACTAAAGATATTCTTGCTCATTTGTATTCATTTCTTTGAAACAATACATTCAAATACATGAAATCAAAACATAAAAACACCTAATAGATCTGAAGTTTCTATATTATCTTCACTACTACTATCATACAAGAGAAAATATGTTGAAGAATAATGGTGGAATCATAGTTTTGGATCCAACAAAGTGGTCTCATACTGAAAATTACCAACCAACAATGGTCTCACAGTGAAAAATTGGAACCCCTACAATGGATGAGAGAAAGAAAGATATATAATGAGAGAATTCTAGGATATGATCTGAAGATGACATGTGTCCACTTGAAATTCCATCCCTTGCAAATTAAAAACCTCTTTTCTCTTCCTACCCCTTTGATCTAATTTGGTTTTCATCAATATTCTGTAATTGACCTTAAAAATATCATTGTTGAATGATGAAAACTTTTGTGTCACCAAAATAACTGAGTTGCATCATGAAATGCTAATAAAAATCTGTGTTTAAAATGAATTGAAGGTGACCAAAATTGACCCCAACTACATTTTTACCATGTTTTACCAAGCCTGTAACTGTGTTTTCAATTTTTGCCCATTTCACTGAAAAGGCCCAAATTTTACATTTATGCCTATAACTTGAACCAATGACTTTCTATACAAAAACAAACCCCATAATCGAAAAGTTCATCTTCTCTTGATTCCAGGGATATATAATATGCCTATATTAGCCTACCAGAAACCCCCTAAAAGTCATTTTGAAAAATATGCCCCTAGCATGGCCTCTAGCCTGCAACTTTTAAATTTTTCAAAAATTTAAAATTTCCAAAGTTGAAACTTTAGAAAAATGCTTCTTTAAATTTAAAAAACTTTTGTACGTGCACTTTTCCATAAAATATTGAAAAAAATGACATTTCAAAACATTTAATTATTTCCTTTCAACTTATTTTGGGTCAACTTGCTTTGACCAAGCCACCACATGGCAGCACCTAATTGGTTGACCTCCCACCTGGCGCCACATCACCATGACTAGGCCCGCTACCACATGGCAGCTTGGCACTTCCCCACATTATTTATCCTCTTCGCAACTCCATAATGCAGGGAAGCACTAGCCGTTAGATGCACCACAAGGTGTAATCCTATACACCTGGTTGTTCACTACCACCTCATATCTGACTTGGGCCCACTGGCACGTGGCACCTAGGTGCTTTACCATATTATCTAACTTCCTCGCAACTTCCCAAAGAAAGAAAACACCCACCACTAGATCTTTCCATGTGGTGAGATCTGGAGCATCCACATGTCACAACTTGGTTGGTAGGAAATTCCACATCAATGCTAATATGTCATCATGTTTTTCAACACGTTGGTTCAAAATTCTTCCTTCTTCCAGTCGACCACAGGCCCCACGTATGCATTTATGGGCTTCTAAAAGCCGTGTATGACTATGTGATAGAGTCGATTTGTATTTAAAGATCAAAAATATCCCCCATGGCATGAATGTCGGATAATGCAATTCCAACGAACTTAGGCATGCATCATTGTGGGCCTCTGTGTATGCTTCTACTTTCTCCAAATCTTAACGTCTACCTCCTCTCTAACTACACGATCAACTCCTCCATGCTTGTGGACTCCCCTATAGATGGGGCTCGCGATTGATGCTGCAGTTGAATCATTTGCAAAGAAGTGCTCTTCTCTACAACATGGGGTACCATGTCATAGGTTGCCCTTCCTCTCTCTTTGCATGAATGTTTTCTCTATGATTGACTGGACTCCTCTACACTGGCGTCCTTTGCAAACTCGCACCCAACAAATCCTCCATTGCCAGCCTCGAGCTCTTAACATTGATGGCATCTCCCTTTAGTTGCTATGGTTTTATTTTTGTAGTGACTTCCTCTTCTTCACATGCCTTAACCTGCATACTGCCTTGGGCGCGAGATGCTTTGCCATGGTCTAACTTTGATGTTGACTTCCTTGCCCTTTCTTTTAGCATTTGACAACTTAAAGCATTTCGAGGGCATTATTATTCAAAAGTTCAAACTTCAATTAGCTAAACATCTGCATATCTAGAGTATTTTGATTAAATTACTGCAGTAAAGTACAAACCAGCGGTTCAAAAGGTCAATGGGAGGAAACATCAAGTGGCAACCAATGTGGGGTTAGCCCCAAACAAAAAATCAGATTTGGCGCAGTCAAAGGAGATCTCTCATTTCTCATTGGCAGTGTGGAGATTCTTCTTTCATTTCAACATCCCTGCATACTACGGCTTCAATTCCTCATGCCGCCTCCTCTAAATTGCATCTTCAAAGGCGTATCATCAAATGTTGCCTCCTTTGCGGCTTCCTCCCTTGCGTGGCATGTTCGTGTAGATGTCCATTTGCTTCATCAACAGATGGTGGCAAAAAATAAGATGGGAAGAAGTGACCTAAAGAAGATTCTCTATTCTACCTTGCCTAAACACCTGGCACAGCGCCATTGTTATTCCCATCTACAAAAAAAAGTTTGTCGTTGTGTTGTACCACTAGTAGAGTCTGGTGAGATGTGGTTCTGTTTGTCTTGAAAATCAAATTCAAGTGCAAAGTTTCCATGTGATATGCTAAAAGAAAAGCTAGTCATACCAATAGAGTTATCAATGGTTGTATCATACATTGAGGATAAGGCAGCTATCACAAGTAGAACCTTTATATTAGCCTTGGAAGAAATTGTTGCCTATTTGAACAAGCTAGGAATTCTCTACAGATTTAGCTCTAGTCTTGCCATGGCTTACCCTCTAATATAGTTCTTGTTAGTTCTCACTACTCTTGTATGCACTATCTTCATTACTTGGTTAGAAAAAATTTACTCTCATGCCTCAATCATATCATAACCACCTATTTTGCCTCTGATGGAATTAGTCAGGCCCCAAAGTGGGTCTAGCTAAAACAAATTTATTTTCAAACAACTTGAACTAGAAAATTGATCTATTCACCATCTAATACACACTGGAATTAATTTCAAGCATTAACTAATCATTAAAACTCATTTCACTTCTTATCTGCAAACTGTGATTTCTTGCTAACAGGGCTTGTCAGTTGGCTTTAAAAACTGACCAAAACATTTGATCGGGTTCTAAAATTGAACATATTGAATCTCTATTATGCACACTATTACCCTATCGAATCTCATCTCATGAAAAATTTTCAGTCAAAAGATATTGACCTTCAAAGTTTTCCTTTCAAAACTGTCTACAAGAAAACATGTCAGAAAACAATAAAACATGATCGCATTTGGCTTCGAAAACTAGGCAGACTAACAGTTGGGGGCATGAAAACTAGGGGGTTGGTTCACTGTCATGAAGAGAGTATAAATCTACAATTTGGGATCATGATGAATAATAGGATGCATTTGGCGAGCGGTCAAAGTGGGCTACTCAAAATTTGCAGACTGGAAACACTGGCAAAAAGATGATTTTTGCAAACGGAATGGACCTGGAAAAGTGTGCAGATGGATTCTTCAAGATTTGAAAATTGGCACACTTAAATTATATTCAGAGGAGAACATAATGGTATAATCCATTTAATCTCACCTATCACAAATTTTGAGTTATAACATCCCGAATAGGGGTACCAACCAATCTACACTTTATGACACCAATAAAAAGTTACAAGTTGCATTTGGAATCGCATTCAAAAACTAATCAAACAGATTCTACATAAGCTCAAAATTGAAACATAACAATTATCTAACCTCTAAAATGCAATGCAAAAGGAATTTTTTCAATTCAATCAACTAGGTCAAAATTATAACAAGTCAAACAGGGCTTCCTAGAATTCAGAATAAATTGCATCAGCATGACATCAATAAATGACCAACTTTGAGGGATTCAAAACCTAGTCAAATGGATTCAAAACAACCCAAAATCTAAAACATAGGTTCTCTGTTATAGAAACTAAACACTCCCAAAGCAATGAGTCATGAAACATTATTGGGTGCAAGATATTCAATTGCAAACACAACCTCCTGTCATTGTTTGACACCTGGGCAAAAATGCTGATTTGAAAATTGCTCAAAATATGACTTCACAAAATGGCTTGAAATGGAAATTTATCATCATGGAACACATAGACACACTGAATGCATCATGTTAGAAACATTAAACACCTCTTAAGCCTCAAATGGATAGATGGGTACGCATGCATCAAAAAGCGCTTATAGGGCTTAAAATTTTCAATGGTACTCAAATCGGGAAGGCGATTTTGAGTCCCAATAGGTTCAACCAAAGTATCACACTTAATCTTAATAAAAGAAGAATGTTTCATCTCATGTGAAGATAACTCATAGGAATGAGGTGAAAATGAAAGAGTACCAATATAATCCATCCTACATTCTCCCTTTATTGTGTCAAGATATTTAATTTTGTCTTTACGAAGTTTGAAATTAGTATATATCTCATTTGAAAATTTTGAAGAAACAGCTCACATCCCTCTGTTTCACTATTAAGTGTTTTGGATTATGTCACACATGCTACGAGTTCTTTAACTATCTCATCTAAAACTCTATCCAAAGGTATATGTGATTCTGCTGAAATATTATTGATAGCCAAAGTATTAACTCTTGAAATACACATCTCGACCCCATTATGTGGAAATGTAACACATTGATGATATGTGGAAGGAACAGCTTTCATTTCATGTATCCAAGGTCTACCCAATAAAATGTTATAAGCAAGGGTACAAGTATCAACCACATGAAATAGAATATCTCTCTCAACTAACTCAATCCAAATAAGTAAAACAACCAATCCTTTAGACTATCTTTCACTGCCATCATAAGCTCTAATAGTAACCTTATATCTAGTATCAATATCTTGTTCTAAATATCCCAACTTTTTAAGTATGTTGAAAGGACAGATATTCAACCCGGCACCCCCATCTATCAACACACATCTAACAAGAGTTTTGTGAATCATGACTTCAATATTTAAGGCAAGATTATGTGGATGATTCAAATTCTTATCATTTTCCTTAATGCAACCATGTTGATAACATTGTCTGCATTAGAATATCCATAATTTTGATTGGAATAAGTATAATTCACTTGAGCTTTCCCATTCTTAGATGATTCACCCTTTTCATACTTAGGAAACGGATCTTTATAAGCTTGATGATCGTTATTAGTAGCATGACTAACACCATCAATTTTTAACTTTCCATTATCAATCAAATTTTGAGTATCATGTTTTGACCTTTGACAATTTTCCATAGTATGACCAATTTTTCTTTGATGATGTTTACAATAGGCACTATCATGCCAACATGGACCCTTTACAGGAGGTGGTTACCAATTCTCAATCAAATTTAATATCTTGCTATCAACCAACTCTGTCAAAACATCCTCACAAGGTCTACTAATCGTTGTAAAAGTTCTTCTCTCTTGAGATCTTCTATTATTGGAGCTAGAATTGCCTCTATTATTCTGTTGAGAAGGTGCTTGAAGTTTCATAGCATGGACGCCATCTGATAATGTTAAAATAGCTTTACCTCTAGACTTGGAGGTTTCAACTACACCACCATTAACCACATATTGATTTCCTTTATAAGAAGTACTCCTATTCTTATTTCCATTTTTTTGGTTACTCTTGTTACTATTATGCTTGATAATTCCTTGATTCTTCAAAACATCCTCAATATGGAAAATTGTTTCCACCATATTATAAAAAGTCTCAAACACCCATTTGCCAATTTTGTTTCTCAATTCAAGAACCAAATTACTCACAAGTATATCAATTTTCGCTTTTTCTATAATTTCTCTAAAGTGACAAGAACATAACTTTCTCAATCTTTGTAAAAAGGTAACAAAAGGTTCTCCTTGATCTTGTTTGAGGTTGCATAAATCCAACACAGAAACTAGTTTTTGAACGTTGTAAGAGAAGTATTGGATAAATTTTTGAACAAGTTCCTCAAACTTCCTAAGCAAGGGAGTAATCTTAGTCAACCATTCCATAGCTTGGCCCTTTAAACTCCTAGGGAACAATCTCATAAGATAAGCATCTTTATGTGCAAATTCTAAGCCTAAAACATTAAAATGTCTCACATGATCACTACGGTATCCATTCCCATCATACTTATCATAATGTGGAAATTATATTTTATTAGGGAATTCAACCTCTAAAGTACTCCTCTCAAAAGGTAGAGGACACACACTCTGTAGAGAAAATGGATTCTCAGGTGTAAGTTTATTCATTAACATCTTCATATTTTTCTCAGTTTGTTCTTGAAATGAAGGATCTTGTCTCTTGATATTCTTATCCACATCAAAATTATAAGATACTTGGACACCTTTTTTTATTAAATCCATGAAGTATTTATCCTTATTAATTTGAATATATTGATCCATTTACTTGTGAAATTTCAAGTCTTGCTCTAATAAATCATAATCCACACCAAAACTATGTGTAGTAAATTGAGGATGTTGTTGTGCATTCCTTGGAGGATACATTTTCCTTTGCTAATATCTAGGAGGAGGAGATAGTTGTCTCCTATTTCCCTTAGGAGATTTTGAAGGAGACATATGTCTAGTAACTCTTGGAGGAGGAGAAGGAGGTGGACAACCACTACCACCACCAAGAAAAAGTATATCATTAAGTTTCTGATGGGCTATTTCATGAGCTTTCTTTCCTACCTCATGTTGTATGAAAGCATCCATGTAAGATTGTTTTTATTGCAGAAGATGTCTCCCTTCACCACCTCTAGGAGATCTAGGAGGTGGAGAAACATTACCCCTCTGAGAAGGAATATCATTAACCCTTTTTTGAGCCATTTCTTTAGCCAGATTTTTAGCCATTTCTCAAGCTTGTGCTTCCATATACATCTTACTCACTTTACTAAACTGACCATTAGGGGTTCTTGGAGTTTTGTCAAGAAATTCTTGAGATTTAGCCAAACTTTCATTGATTTTTTGTGCTACTTGTTTCTCTTGTTTCACCAAGTATGCTATCTTTTCCAATTCATCTTTTTTTATTTTATCATCCATTGGGTGAAAATATTTAGGTGACAATCTAGGAGTAGTAAGAAATGAAGAGTAGTGCTGATTTCTTCCATGTAAATCTTTATCAAAATCATTTGCTAAGGTAGTTTCATAGATATCTTCATGAGTTTTGCAAGATCCCAAAGGTCCAACTCCATGTTGCCTCAATAATCTATCATTCATCATGTCATCCATGCTTTTCTCTTTGCTTCCAATGAATATCATGTCTTGCTCAAAAAGTGAAGTGCCCCTAGTTATGTTCAATTCACTAAGATGACCAGGAGTAAACTCAATTTATGTTTCATCCTTAGTTGAATGATCAAAGATAGGTTATTTTCCTTTATGTTTTTGATGAGTTGGAACTAAGGGTAATTGATCAAAGTTAACTTGAGGTTGTTTATCATGGCTCACTTGAAACCTAGTTGTAACTGGCATGAGAGGGAAAACACTAGTAAATAGGAAGACATTAAGAAGCATTGGTATCACTCTCGGGTAGCAAAGTAATCACATGTCAAATTAATAAGGTCTAATAATGTAACTATCTACCACTCTTGTTAACACAATTAGCCAATAGAGGTCTCATGATTGGTTAACACAATATGCCACTGTTGGTCTTACAAATGTGGAATTATCCAAGAAGTTATAATGTTTTGTAATAAAAATATAATAATATGAGACAAATTGATATGTTTAGGCAAGTGAATACACACAATCCAAGGTTGAGATCAAAGAATCCCAAAGAAAACCTTCTCCACTAGGGAAATCTCTAACTTAGCAAGTTTTGATGTTGACAACAAGATAAGACAAGATTTACTAATTGAAAGATAGCTATGATGCAAGGATCCAAAGCGAAAACAAATTTAGATACTCAAGATCAGGTTCAAAATGGTCAAATCAACTCAAGAATGACAAAAACAAGGTTACCCTAGAGTCGCATTAATAAATTGAACTCTCCAAATGATGAATGTTGACTAAGAAATAGGTTCATAATAAGCAAGTTGACAGCTAGATAGTAAACTGGAAAGTTGGACTTGGGGAATTCATTTTTTATTGTTATTTTTAACCAACCAAGATCAATTTTAGATTTATAAATAATAATCAGCCACATTAAACAATAATCAAGGATTCCAAGGAAACGTCTATGTTCTTTCTTTCCTTAGAATAGAAATTGAAATGTGATCTATGAAAGCAAGAAATCACTTCAGTAAGACACACGAGAGGTTTGTTTTAATGAAAGGAAACCACATGTTATAGAGCTTTAAAAAAATACTTAGTAATCCACACAATGCACTTAGTAGGTTTTACCTTTTTCTTTTTTTGAGCTTTTCATGCAAGCAAGCCACAAACTCTCCAACAAGCAAGACATGCAAACAAGCAAACAAGATATGCAATTTATATTCAACTTATGCAAACCCTAGGGTTAGATCTAAAAATAAATTTTTAGGATCAATAATAACCAGAAAATAATCCAAATAACAACTCATATCATGCATTGAACTATGTGGAAAATAAGTGCAAGCTAATCAGTACATGCCCATTTTTTAAATTTTGATTTTTGACCTAGTCAACAAGATTGGACCTATATGACATGAATTCAAATACAAAACCCTAAATTCAAAAAAGGGACCCCAATTAAAAAATAGAGAGCTTTCAAAAAATGTCAAAATTTTAGAGAAATTTTTTCAATTGTGCCCTAGGGACCCATTTTGTCAAAATAGACTAGTTTTTATAAATCGAGTATGTGAGCCCTCATATGATCCCTAAACTCAAAACATAAAGAAACAACCCTCTTTAGAACTTAGAGACCTTTCAAAAATGTATACTTGTTAGAAAATTTCACTAATTTGCATCCAAAATTGATTTTCATGTAAAAAAAAGGAAAAATTATTATAAATATGAATTACATTTTAAAAACTCTAAAATTTAAACTAAAGCTTCTCTGATATGTCGCCAAGCTACAAAAAAAATTCACACCAAAATACCAAGTTGTTCAGGAGATATGATCAAATTTTTGAAAATATAGAGTTTTCTTTTCCAAGCACATCTACACAAGGGGTTAGCTCCAAAAAAATCCAAAAACAACATGTAAAAGTGGGTTACCCCATGGTTGGCACCAAAAATGTGTGTGAAAAATGTGGACAAATAGCAAAAACACTTCTATGAATCCTTACACTCAAAAAATTTCAAAATAACACCATGAAAATGCAAAATCTCAAGAATTGACTCATAGCTTCCTATCATCAATGTGCAAAGACCTTCAAAGATTTCAAGTGGTGGCTCTTATATGAACATTGGTCTTGGTCTTTGCAAGTACATCCAATGAACTAAAGATTCAAAATGATCATAAAAATGCAAGATGTCTCCAAGTCTCCAAGAAAGCTTTAAAAAAGTCTATAATAACCATAGCATAAGAAATCATCATGATCGTAGCATAAGAAATCATCATGATCATATCATAAGAAATCATCCTGATCATAGCATAAGAAAGCATCATGTCAAAATGAAGGAGGAGGTCGCCTCTATATATCAATCCAAAGAGGCACTCCCAAATTGGAGGGAAAATGAAAATTAAATGAAAGGGTATTACCTACATAAGAGAATCTGCAATTAGCATTTAATTAAGAGATGTGGAGTGTAACACTCCATAAAATTTATAAGATGAGGGGTTTTTTTATTTAATTTAAATGTAAAATAATCCCTTTTCTTATAAAATAAAGTGTGAGACAATTATTTAATTATTTCTTTAAAATAATAAGTGTTGCACCTAAAATTAAGTGAGGAGGGGTTTTACGTAATTAAAAGGGAGAAAATTCCTTTAATTAAATAATGTGAAAATCAAGATGATCAAACCATTTATTTAAAATAATTAAATAAATGAATTCCAATTTAATCAAGGAAATTGATGTAAAATAATAATGATTAATTAAATAATTCAAATAATTTAATTTTGATCAAAGGAAATGATGACGCATATTGATTCAAACTTGACATGAATTATGAAACTAGGGCACATAGTCAAGGTGACCATTTTTGTGTGCTTATAGAATGCCCTAACAATTTCATATTATGTTCTATACCCCATGTTGATGTCCTTAACCTTCTCCCTTTGAATGCCAAAGGTTTAGCACTATTTTTATTTTTTATCTCTAACCCTAAGCATTGCATGTCATTTGTGTGTAATGTCCTAGTGTTAAGAACTTTTTTTAACTTGAAATATCCATAGACTAGTGTTATGGACAAACATCCAAGCAACACATTGACATCATGTGACATTTCATCAATCCTTGACCATATCTTAGAAGCATTTCTCTACTCTACCATCTTTCAATTAGAAAGAAATCATCTTTGAGAGCATCCAAATGACAATTAGTCTCATCATTCTCTTTGACAAATTTTTGAAGAATTTATTATATGGGATCAATCTCTATAGCATGCTAGCTCTTTATCTTGCAAGATATGAATGTTATGAAGCTATCCTCAATTTTTATTAGCTATGTGAATTCCTCTTAGCATTTACCTTGATGTGAATTTTATTTTGTGTCATAAAATTCATGTTCATGTGATATCATTCATTCATGTTTCTATAATAAAATATAATCAATATTGTATTATTCATTGAATTTTACAAAAGCCTTTTAAGAGATGCAAATTTTTGATCTGCTAGTTATAGGCCAAAACTAGGGCAAAGAATAAACTACATCTATCTTGGTGTAAGCGTCAATCAAGGAATCATAAGCTTGCAAAAGATGTCATGACTATTTGCACAAGGTTTGCAGGTAACAAGTTAAGTAGGGATGAAATACAGCCATATAAATAAACTTACAACAAATAACAATTACTCTAACAATATAAATTATCATTTCCTAATGACGAGAACAATAACTTATAGCTCTCAAACATTTTGATCTAAGAATTAAAACAAGATAAAGCATTGATAAGAAGTTCAACATGTAATATTGCAAATAATAGCTAAATTAAAAGCAATTAGAATCAAATAGTTCTTGCGATTAATAGATAATGTCATAGAAATGCACAAATTGAAATAATAAAAGCTATAGAATTCACACATATTCCAAGAAGTTGGCCTACCTCCTTAATCTATCAAGTATTGGCATGTGAACATCCTTTCTTTCTAATCACATATAAAAAGTGTGTTGTTACAATAGCAAACAAAAAATAGGATGTAAGTAGGTTTGCGGTTCCTCCATACAACTACTAAGTGAATCACAAGTTCTACTTGATTGAATCTAATATTTATGATTTGGAAAAAATTATTTGTAAATAGGATCATGTGTTTTAGTATAATAAACACTTGGGATATTAAAGTAAGAGGCATTTTCTATCAATGATGAATATTGACCTAAGAATCACCATTTAAAAAAAAAGTTAACTTATGCAACCACGTAAGATAGGTTTGATGCCTCTTGAAGATGCCCCATAGATGGGCTCTAGCTATCCTAACACAAAAAGCAACATGGTAAGCATGTTTTACTAATATGATACATCATATGTCATGGCATGTGGAAATGGATGTCAAATGGACTCCCAAAAAATGATGTCAAACGAACTCCCCAGTACATCATAGTAGAAATGGTACATGGTACAAAATGGAGGGAGTTTTAAAAAAATTATTTCCCACTCAACTATTCAAACATATTTGAAATATCAAAAAAATGTATGCATTTTCAATTATCATGGAGGTGAAGTGGTGAATGGAGAGGGAAAATTTAGAAAGCCATACAATAGTTAATACAAAGACGTAGTTCCATTGTCATTGCATGAATGCTTGAGATGAGTATGTACCATAAACCTTTATTTTCCAATTTGTCGTTGCTACATATTATGAATATTTGTAGATCTAATCAAATATGTGATATGGTTAGAAACTGGATTTAGATTTATAGATGGGAATGAAGCATTAGTGGGGGGAAACTAGAGTGCATTGGAAGGGTGAATGAAGGCACCATTCTCTCTATGCATAACACCTTTATCTTCCAAAAGAATGCTACCAGAAATATCATTATCCACAATTGATTTTTGTAATAGTTCATATCAATCTTCCTTAAACCTTAATCCTAGATTTATGGATGTCGCATTTTGGTGTTACATTTTTTCTATATGGTGGCTTACATTTTGAGTTAAGATGGACAATTTGGAGAGCAATGACTGCTGCAAGATTTATGTAACAAGGCATTGTATGGTGCGAGAACAATCATTGTCTCTACATTCTCAAAATGGAAGTGTCAAATTTATCAGTAACGACTACATATTTCAATGAATCAAAGGAGAGAATAAGAAAAGGTTGAATGATTCATCCTCTATGCCTAAGATAAGAGGTAAAACATTGGGGCAAGCTTTAATCAAGAGAAAAAAATGGACATCAGGGGATTAAATCCTATTGCCACCCAATTCTATGACGAGTGTCTATCAAATGCAAAAATGGACTTCTATGTTGGGGTTTGTGGGATCTATTTCTATTGTTGTTGTGAATGGTTACTGGGGATGGAGACCTTATAATGGCTAGCAAGAAAATGAGGATGTCGATGATGATCACAATAAAAAATAGTATTTGAGTTTTAATTTCTACCACTTATGTTTATAGTTTTGGTATGTGTTTGAGTGTTAAGTTTAATGTTATAACATTGAAGCGTCTGATAGGATCTAACATGGATTACATGCTTGAAATATATTAAACTTTGTTGAGTTCTTTCTATAGTAGAGTATTTTGTGAGATTATCTTAAGAAATGTAAATCTAGTTTATATTGATATGCTCAATAATTACAACAAAAATCGTTTACATTGTTAATTAAAACTTGACAAAGTTTAAGATAAATTGTTTAGATTGCACAATTATTTATGTATATTATTGTAATTTTTTTCAAGTAAAACAAAGTTCTAAAACATAGAACTTGTTTATTTTATTTGAGAATTTTTAGAATTTAAGATATTTTCTTGACAAAAATATAAATTTAGAAACTTATTAATAAAGAGAATTTTTTTCATATATCATTAAGAAAATATTTAAATTTAGAATAACTTATTAAATGATTTTTAAACCACAAATATGTGACAATCATTTTTAAACTAGATTATTTTTAAACCAAAAATATAAAGTTAGAAAATTATTGATAAAAAACCAAAAATATAAATTTAGAAACTTATTGATAAAGAGATTTTTTTAAATATATAATTAATCAAATATTTTTAGAATAAATTATTAAATTATTTATTTTTTAAATATGTGACAATAACTTTTAAACCAAATTATTTTTAAACCAAAAATTTTAATTTAAAAACTTATTAATAAAGATATTTTTTTTGCATATATTATTAATAAAATATTTAAATTTAGAATAACTTATTGAATTATTTTTAAAACAAAAATATGTGATAGTGGATTTTTTTCAAAAAGTAAAATGAAAGGCATTAAAGTGACCAAATTGTCATAAAGATCCATATAATAGGTATTGGTAATAGTCAAATTCTAGGTCTGCATCACAATAAAATAGTTCATTATAGATGTAAATGAAAGCATAGTTTTACATTTGTCATAGTCAATAGGAATTATGTGTGCTTCAATTTATTGTTATTTTCTACCCTAATCAAAATTTTAAATAATGTTTGAGTTTTTTTGGACTAATGAGATCCTTACTATTATTTTCACTTCTTCAATAGAAAATGTAAACAAGATATCCTTAGAAGAATCTGCAATAAGCATCTTTGCCCTAGCTAAAAGAAGTTGTCATGTTATGATATAAGAGATTATATGGAAGTGCATTCTTACTAATCCACTAATCTAAGAGTGAATAATTGTATAGAAAAATATGGATACATTGATAGAAATATGGATCAAATTTCAATCAAAAACAACTATAGGCTTTCCTTCAACAACAAGATAATCATTTAAATTAGGTATTCCTATCAATACAAAAAATATATATCATCAAACATTACAATAATATAATGCGTCTGTATGTATATGGCTTTACAATGCAATGTACCTACATAGATGAATGATGGTTGTTATACAATCAACAAAAGAAATTATGAGATGGGATAACATGCAATGTTAACCCTACCACATGGAAGAGCTTAACTGGTTTTGCCATTTTGCTAGGAGCAAAAAGGAAACCTAGCAAAATAGAGAAAGGTTTCACCATTTTGCAAGGTACTATTTTGACCCTCTATGAAATAGCTAAATGGGATAATGTGAAGGTTAATAAAGGTAACCTAATGTGTTAACCCACATGCATGTTAATCCACCTATGACATATAACAACCCATTGAAAATTATAACTTTGAAAGAGAAATTTAAAAAGGGAACCCTAAGAAATAGAGAAAGGTTTTTCCATTTTGTGGGTAGCCACATTGACCCCCTAAAAAATAGAGAGATGTGATAACATGAAGGTTTACACAGATAACCTAATGTGTTAGTCTACAGTGACAAAAAGGAAAAAAGATTTGCGAAATAGAAAAACTTCACTATTTCACAAAGGTAGGGAAGGAAGCTTTGCAAAATAGAAAAAAAATTCTATTTCACAAAGGGTATGAAAGTGGCACAATAAAATAGTGAAAATGGACAACACAACATGTTAACTAACAATTGTGCATGTTAACCCACCTATGACATATAAGGGAGAAATCTTTCACTATGGATGAATGGGGGAAAATTTAGCCAATAATCATTATGTATCTAACTTGATAATTTCATCTCACATCTATCTTCTTGTTCACCACCACATGATGATCTACCAATACTCTATTGATTAGAAGTAGTTACACAATCAACAAAAGAAATTGTGAGATGGGATAACGTGCAATTTTAACCATCCCACATGAAAGAGCCTAACTAGTTTCATCATTTTCTAGGAGAAAAAATGGGATAACATGAAATGTTTGTCCAATGCCACATGGCACAAACCTGTTGGTTGGCACATTTCCCAATGCACGATGGAAGAGGCAACATCAATTTAATGATTTTGTGGGTCACCAAAAGTGACCCTTGTGAAATGGCAAAAATGGGGATAACTCACAAGTTTTCCCACTTCCATGTGGCACAAGCCCATTTTTCATAATCCGATATCATTATTTTGTGGAGGCAAGGAAAGAAGCTCTCTGAAATAGTGAAATTTTCTATTTTGGAAAGGTCAGAAAGGAAGAATTCTGAAATAGAAAATTGAAGGGCATGACAATCACTTTCTAAAATAGAAAAAATGGTTAACATGAAATGTTAACTCCTAATAAATCGCATGTTAACCCACAACAAAGAATCTAGCCCATTGAAGATTTCTCAGGTCAATTATCAAGGATGGGCTAAATTGGGGGCAAAAATGGCCAACAATAAAATTTTGAGATCATTCTCATAACAAAGACAATAACCATCCTATGGCTTTCAAATACAAAGGCTTGATGGTTTTGTGTTACCATTGAGAATTATTTATATGCTATCTTGAATTATTTGTTGAAATCTAATTGAAAAGATCACTATTCAAGAAGGGAGATTGTTGATAAAGAATGTTTTCAATCATTTTTTTGTCACTGATGTCAAACCTACTATTTTTTGAAATGACAATTTCTTATAAGATCCAAGTACTATCAATTAGTTGATTGATGAAGAGGATTTAATCAAAAAGATGTAACAAAAGCACCTAAGGGAAAGGTTGAGTTATGGTTTTGTAATGAAGTAAATCAATCAGTTAAGACAATGATAAAATGATGTATTGATAATACACTTGAAGATACAGAGGTTGGCTACACTTAGAAACTCTAGAAGAATAAGTTGTAACAAAGTTGTCTGCAAAGCTTGACTAAATTCATTAGCAGGTGTTGAGCAAGCTATTTCATGCCAAGTAGATTATCAATAAGTGTCAAGAAAATACAAAATCTAGTGTGTGTTGAGTGAAACAGAAGGATTCGAGCAAGTTTAGGTGCCAAGCAAGTAATAGGTGCTAAGCATCAGTAAAACTTAGTTGATCCTAAGTGAATCCACAGTAAGTGTTGAGCATCAGTAAAACTTAGTTGATGCCAAGTGAATCCACAATAGGTGTCAAGCATCAGTAAAACATAGTTGGTGCTGAGTAATATAGTATGTGTTGAGCATTAGAAATTTAATAGTGTTGAGCTGCTACATTATTTGAAAAGTCAAAGATTTGCCAGATCTAAGTCGACAAGTTTGTTACCTTGAAGTTTGTGAACTAGATGGAGGATAAGGATGATGAGCTGGTGGCTTGAAATTTTAAATGAACCATTTTTGGGTGAATACAAGTGGATTCTTCATGATGTTTCTAGAAGAAACAAGATAAGGGGTAGATTCATTGAATCTTACCTAATTCATTCAAACCAAAATTAAGTGCAGAAAGATTAGAGTGGGAAAAGTATTCTAGACTTCTATCTAAGGAGTTAAAGGTCAAGAAGAAAGACTGGTTGGTTGGAGAGAGCTTGTGGTGTCAAGAAGAAGGCATTGAGAGGGAGGAATAGAGTACAAAGACTCAACTTTGATAGGTGACCACAGAGGTGATTACATTGGCACATCGAGCATGGAGACTTGAGGAGACAAAGCTGAAAGAAGGACAAGCTATTAGAGCTACAGAGACTAAAGGCCAAGAAAATTTGTGAGCTAAACTAAGATCTAAAATCTACAAGTTATGTTGTGAGTTGTATCAGATCAAAAGCCCTTATTGTTACTCTCTAACAATTGTATTAGTTAGGGTAAAATCCTATGGACTTAGGCTAGTTTAACAGCCATTTTGCAAATCCTTTAATAGGGTGACATTCCAAGTGAATGTTCTAAAGTCCTTTACCCAGGCCCACTTCTAATAGGGTGGTTGAAATCCTTTAACCAGGTCACATTTAACAATGTTTTGTAGCCTTTAATAGGGTAGGCCTTTCACAAGGCATCACTTCAAAAGGGTGAGAATTGAGTGCAATGTTACTAGTGGTTTTTCCCAAATTGGGTTTCCACATTAATCACTATGTTATGTGTTAATCTTTCATGTCTTATTCTTGCATGATGATTTTTTAGTAACCTGCTAAGAGATATGTATAGCTTGGATGCACGATTAGTTTAATGGGCTCACTATACTTAGTGAAAAAAAATTATTAGGACATTTGGACTTTGAATAACTAATTCACCCCCCTGCCTCTCTTAGTTATTCTAAAGAATTTCTAACATTTGGTATCAAAGCCATCTGCTGATTTAGTTTAAAGGTACTAGAAGCAAGAAGATCAAGATGTCCAAGAGAGAAGTTCCCAAGCTCAATAGAGATAACTTTGTTGCATAGAAAAGTTTAATGAAGCTGCACCTTGGACCAATAGGTGATCATACACAAACCTCAATTAAAGTGGAACATTTTGATCCAGTTGGAATCCCTACTACAGAATATATGAAGAAAAAGGAGCACAATCAAGCAATGTTGGAGATTGCTTCTACCCTCAACTATGTTGAATTTGATGACATCAAGGGATGTGACTCTGCATTTGAGATGTGGAAATCCTTGACTGATATTTATGGAGGAGATCAAAATGTCCAAAGAGCAAAAAGAGAAAGCCTCAGATGAAAGTTTGATGACATGAGAATGGAGGAAGGTGAGAACACTACTCAATATTCCTCTAGAATAAAGGAAGTAGTAAGTGCAATAAGAAGTGTCATCTATCCAAGAGTTAAGATGCATACCAGGAAATAAGCTAACTCTTGAAGGTATAGTGGGAAGACTTACTACATTTGAGTTATCCAACTTTGATAACTACAGACCTGAGAATCTTGAATCTACTTTCAAGGCCAAGTTGTTGTTGAAAGACACTGAAGAGGTGAAACCAAAGAAGAAGAAGGGAAAGGTAAAATATGCATCGAGCTACAGTAGCACAAATGAAGAAGATGTGGAACAATTGGAAGCATTGCTGGCCAGAATATTTCATAGAGGCAAAGGTAAATTCAAAGGTAAGTTGCCTATCATATGTTTCAATTGCAATGACGTAGGACATATTGCAGAAAGATGCACATAGAAAAAGAACTACAAAGAAGGCAACAAGAACAAGAACAAAAGAGAAGATGATGGTAGAGATTACAAAGACAAAGGAAAAAAGTGCTACATTGTTGAAGAAGAGGATTCTAATGAAAATGATGATGAGGTAGTCTATGTAGCCATGAAGGATGAGTCAGATGAAGATGAGGCAACAACATTGGAAACCTATGTAAACAAGAATGATAAATGGATCATAGAAAGTAGGTGCTCACATCACATGACAGGAGACAAAAGTAAGTTTGTTACCTTTACTCAGTATGATGGAAATAGTGTTAGATTTAGAGATGATGCTCCATGTCTAATCAAAGGAAAAGGTTCTATTAAGCTTATTGAGAAAATTTCATGTGATAATGCATATTATGTTGAAGGATTGAACTACAATCTACTGAGTGTGTCACAGTTAGTAGAATTTGGAAACAAAACTACCAAAATCTATTATACTAATGGAAATATAATAGGAAAAGGAGACCAAACTAGGAGTAATATATTTTACCTAGATATGGAGGATGTTGCATGTCTTATTGTAAGAATTGATGATGTGTGGCTATGGCATAAAAGGTTATGTCATGTCAACTTTGATAACCTAATTAACATCAGCAAAATGAAGAAATTTAGAGGTTTACCTAAACTGAAGAAGTTTGACAATACAATGTGCAAATAGTGTCAACTAGGAAAGATGACCAAATCAAGTTTCAAAAGCAAAACCTATACTTCCAAAGAAGTGCTAGATTTAGTCCATACTGATTTATGTGGCCCAATAGAAGTGCAAAGCTACAAAGGAGATAGATACATAATTTTTTTTGTTGGTGATTACTCTAGGATGATGATTGTCATGTTCTTAAAACAAAAATTTGATGCATTTTAAATATTTAAGTAGTACTTGGCCAAGGTTGAAAGGAAATAGGGAAGAGTCTAAAGTGTCTGAGATTAGACAAAGGAGGAGAGTTCACACCAAAAAAATTTGAAACATTTTGCAATGATAAAGGAATTAAAAGACAAACATCAGCACCTAGAACTCCCCCACAGAATGGAATTGTAGAAAGAAAGAATAGATCAGTGATAGACTATGCCAGAACATTAATGATGGAGAAGAATTTTTCTCTAAAGTACTAGAGAGAAGTTATAAGTACTGTTGTCTACACCCTTAATTGAGTACAAGTCAAGAAAGGTAAATATGCAACACCTTTTGAATTATGGTATGGTCACTCACCCAATGTAAAACATTTCAAAGTGTTTGGTTGTAAGTGCTATATTCTTAAAGATTCTAGAAATGGCAAGTTTGATGTAAAGAGTGATGAAGGCATATTCCTTGGATACTCCACTACAAGTAAAGCTTATAAGTGTTTAAATACTAACACTAAAAAAATTGTGGAGAGTGCAAATGTAAATTTTGATGAGCATATAGAAGTTCAAGTTGATGAATCCAAGAAACCAGAAGAGTACAAATATTTTGTATACTTCTATGAAGGAATGCCTGTTGAAGAACAAGTTGCCAATCAAGTTGGGAATCAGCAACAAGTTTTAGTATCAGCCAAGTCACAACCAATGAATGTCAAGTTGCATTCAAAAGTTGAGTTGTAGAATGAAGATAATGTACATTCTAATTTTAAAATTAGTACACATGGAAGAGATGATGAAATACTTGAAAGAGATGTGCATAGTGACTCTAAAGCTGAAAGAACTGACATAGAAATAAGGACAAAACCAAGGCTATCCAAGTATGTGAGAAGACATCAACCTATAGAACAAATCATTGGTAACAAGGAAGCCAGACCAATGATTAGTATCAGAATAAGAAATGAATCATGTTTACTAAGCAAGATTGAACCCAAAATAGTGGAAGATGCACTACATGATGATGATTAGTGTAAAGCTATGGAAGAAGAGATTGAGTCAAGTTAGTCTGGTGTCTAGGTCTATGTCTTTCATAGGTAGGCCATCCTTGTCTGGTTCCTCTTTCTCTTGACCTCTCATTTATTTTTTGGGTGGGTTGGTTTAAGTGTTGTCATGTCGGGTAGGTCATAGCTCCTAGCCTGGCAAGGATATCATGTTTTATTGATGATCTTCTCAGATAAAGGATATACAAATCTTTCTTATTTCAGACATTCATGGAGTAGTATGTGCAATCCAAAAAGACATTTGGTTACTAAGGGCTCTGCAAATTTGGAAGATCTCCAGGTGATCAAAGTACCATTATATCTTATCTGATATCAATAAAGGTCTCATTTCAAATAAGTGACCAGATTTGAAGGGAAGTTTTAAAGTTTAAAAATGCATGAAAGACTTATCTTTTGAAAATTTCTCAAAAAAAAATGGCTTTTGAAGAATGACATATTTGAAGAAGTCGAGCTCTTAAAGGATATAGCTACTTGAATGTTACAATTTGTACATGTATTACATTGTTAATGGTGTTGAGATTCAAGAACATCTTACCAATAGGTTTCAAAATTAAATTGAAGTGTGGGACAGTACCAATGACTTGCATAGGAGTATCATTAAAATGGTGATATACTTAATATGATATGGTTATAGATTGTGATCAGAAAATGCATCAATATAATCATTGTGCATTAAAAAGAGGTCTCTTCCTAAACTTGGTTTTAGCTCTTGCTCAAGCTCGAAAGCATGCTTTTTCACTCAAAGTATGTCTCAATGAAGTTAGTCTTCATAACATGCAAGTTCTAAAGGACAATGATGCAAAAATGGCCATTAGAATCCAAGGCATAACCAGATAGAGCATGTTCGACAATCAACTATGGTCAATGTTTTCAATGAAAAGAAGGTGTGAGTTGATTCTCCAGGTCTCTATAAAACCAATGAATAAAATGGTATGTAAAGTGATTGAAGAATAAAGGAGATATTTCTTGGCATATTTTTTAGTTCTAGCTACTCCATTGAGGTTGCGCACCTACTTTCTCAAAACTCGCTAGCCTCCATTTTCATGATTTCAAGTTATTTTCAAAAACTAAGGATTTGGGTCTTCTTAAAATGGTTCAATTAACATTTTCTATTCAGATCATATACCTTGAAAATGTGTGCAAAGTGGTGAGGCAGAAAATCCAAAACTAGGTGCTCCAAGATCATTTTTGCACCAAATTTTCAAAAAACCTGCCAGACTATTTCATGCATGATATAGATTCTTTTTAAAAACATATCATCTGGCTTGCTTTGAAATGTTTCAAAGAAGATTTCATCTTCAGAGCCTGTGCCCTAAAAATGCCTACAAATGGTCGAGGCAAAAATTCAAATTTTGAGTGCACTAGGACCATTTGTGCACCTGATTTGCAAAAACCTGCAAATGAATATCTTTGTGACTTTGAATTCTTTTTGAATTTTGACCATATGGGTCATTTTAAAATAGTTCAAAGAACATTTGATGTTTAGAAAGCAAGACTTAAAAATGAGCCAAATGTTCTGAGCAGGAAATCTGATTTTGGGTGCTCCAAGAGTGAGTTTGCCAAATTGTTCAACATTGTAACAATAGAGAAAGAGTCAAACGAAATTATTATCATATTGCATTTTATAAACAAAGAGAAAAACATGATCAAACCATCAGATACGCACTATTCTATAGTTCGGGTCTTATGAAAGAAGTGAGCTTGCAGTTATTCAAAAGTGACCATTGCGATAATACAGTATATTTGTAAAATGGCATGCTTAAAAGTTTGTGCTATTGAGTTTTGAATAAAGTTATGATTGGAGGCAATGCCAAATGTTTCTTTTTTATCTCAGAAGGATGAAAATCAATCATGGCAAAGGAAGAATATTTGATTAAGCCTATCAAGCATAAGCATTTTGTTGGATATCTTAAGAAATAGGAACATTGGTAGTAAAAATATTCTTTCATCAATTCCAATATGTAAATGCCATGTAGCACCTTCAAGATCATGTTAATTTGGCAGAGGACTGTATGGTTCTTCTTATGGAAGCCACAATATGTGAAAGGATAGAATTGAATTGTTTCATCCTCTTTGCATGTTCAAAGTTTCTTATTCTATCTTTTTGTGTTCAGGAAGGGAAAAGGTCATGAGTCCCTATGAACCTTATGTATTGTAAAATTCTATAAATACTGGAAGGAACAAATGTGAAAGGGTCAGCAAATTGTTGGTATGAAGGGAGATTGTAGAGACAATCATGCTTGGTGTCAATTCTTTACTATCCAGGTGCTTCCCTTTTCTACATATAGTCAGAGAGCTAGAGTGGAGGAGAGAGCACATTTAATTTCTGTAATTTCATTCATGTATTGAGATTAATGTTCAATTTTTGTAATAGGTTTGGCTATAGTCTGCAAGAAAATATGATCAGAGTATTATATCTATGTGTTTAAAACAAGGAAAGGTTTTGTTATGAATCAGAGTATTTGGGCAACACTTTTCTAATTACTTTCAATCGGAGCATTGTTATGATCAGTTTTGAGCACTTTCTTGTATTCTTGGTCAAATGTTGATTGGGAGATGGATTAGAGTACTATCAACTTATCCTATTGCAAAGGTTTGAATGTTCAATCTTCATTTTTTCATCTCATGTAATTGCATTTGCATAAAAAATAACATTCTTTCATCACCAATGTTGGGAAGTCATAGGATGTGTGAGTTCCTCAAATTGGATAGGATTAGAATCTAAATCTGCCTAAGTTAGTCCTGGATAGGATTAGGTTGTTTTTGCCTCTACTGTTCTCTGGCTAAGAACATACCCCGCAGTAGGAATTAGAGATAAAATATAATTCATTGAATATCATTTACATAGGGAGTTGTACCTCAATTCAGAGGGAAACTAGATATTCTTAGAAACGATTTCCCAACTGTTGTGTAAAGTTGTTCTTTGTTATAAGTTTGGGCACATAAAAAGAGGAAAAGAAGAAGGACAATTTGTTTACCAACAAAAAAAAAACTTGGAATTTAGTTCCAAGACCAACTGATAAGAATGTGATTGGTACCAAGTGGGTATTTAGGAACAAGCTAGATGAGAATGGTGAGATCACAAGAAATAAGGCCAGACTAGTTTGCAAAGGTTATGCACAAGAAGGATTGGATTACGAGGAAATATTTTCTGTTGCTAAGATGGAAGGAGTAAGAATTCTACTTGCATATGTTGCCTACAAAGGTTTTAAAGTCTACCAAATAGATGTAAAGTCTGCATTTTTGAATGGTAAATTGGAAGAGGAAGTCTACATAGAACAACCAAAGGTATTTGTTGATGATAACAACAAGGATATGATTTGTAAACTACATAAAGCACTCTGTGGTTTGAAACAAGAACCTAGAGCATGGTATGAGAGACTTCACAAATATCTTGTAAAGATAGGATTTGAAAGAATAGATGACAACATCAACCTATATATCAAGGTAGAAAAAGGTAAAGATATTTTGATATCTAAAATCTTTGTTGATGATATAATATTTGGAGGAAAAGATGCACTATGAAAATATTTTGTTGATCAGATGAAACATGAGTTTGATATGTTAATGTTTGGGGAAATCAAATTCTTTGTTGGATTGCAAATACATCAACTAAAACATGGCATATTTGTGACCCAATCAAAATATATCATGGAGATACTCAAGACATTTGGCTTAGAGGATTCAAAACCAATAAACACACCAATAGTAATAGGACATAAGTTATCCAAAAATGATGAGTCAGTTGAAGTAAATTAGACAATGTATAGATCAATGATTGGAAAGTTATAGTATGTTGTACACAGTAGACCAGACATTGCATTATTTGTTGGAATAGTGGCAAGATTTTTTGCAAACCCAAGAAAAAATTATCTTATGTAAATAAAAAGAATAATGAGGTACCTAAAAGGAATAGATGACTTTGGTTTATACTATAGGAGATGTAAAAAAAATAGTTGAAAACCTACATTGATGTAGATTAGGGAAGTAATATAGATGACACAAAAAGCACCAGTGGAGGAGCACTTTTCTTAGGAAAAAGATTAGTCACTTGGACTAACAAAAAGAAAAAGTTGTACCTCATAGTCCACAACTAAAGTTGAGTATGTTGTTGCTGCTATCAACTACACCAACAATGTATGCATCAAGCATCTGTTGCAAGGTATGAAGAAAGAGATGACTGAACCTATGATACTCTATTGTGATAACACAAGTGCCATCAACATATCAAAGAACCCTATGATGCATGCTAAAACAAAGCACATTGTAATTAAGTATCACTATGAACAAGAATTGGTGGAAGACAAGCAAGTGAAGATGGAATATGTCAACTCAAAGGAACAAATTGCTAACATCTTTACAAAACCTTTACCTAAAGATGCATTTGAATATTTTAGAGGTAAGTTAGGGGTAATACCCCTATCCAAAGCTGCTTGAGTAACAGCAAGATTGCCCTGCATCAAATGAGTTGATTTCTAAAATGGTGTAAATTGATATAGAGGATACTTACTTTAGGTATTGCCTAAATTAATTAATTACAAATCAATCTCAAGCAAGGTGATAGAGGGAGAAATTGGAGTTCCTGCAAATGCTACACTTGCATGATAAGATGTTGAAAATAATATGTCTTTGGAATTGTTGTCAAAGAGGGAGAAATAGCAGAAATTGATCAGACATGTAGAGGGAGAAATAGAAAATCTCCAAGATTAGAAAAATTGATCAAAGTGGTAAGCTACATAAAAGAGGGAGAAATAGTAGAAATTGATCAGACATGTAGAGGGAGAAATAGAAAATCTCCAGGATCAAATGTGTAGAGGGAGTAATAGTAGATTATATAGCAGAAATAACAAAAAGGAGAAGATAGTGTATTAGCAAAAGAGATATCCCTAATACTTTGTAAGAGGGAGTTACTTGCAGAATTCAAAGGGAGTCATGAGAAATTCAAAGTTGTTGATAAAATGAATAGTATTGGATACAAAGTTTTTTTTTTGGCATTTGACTATTTTAACCTAGTTATCAATTTGATAACTTGGTTGATCAGTTTGGTTTGCCATCAATGCTAAAGAGAAAGAAATAGCAAAAACTAATTAGACATGTAGAGGGAGAAATAGAAAATCTCCAGGATCATAAAAATTGATCAAAGTGGTAACCTACAAAAAAGAGGGAGAAATAGTAGAAGTTGATTAGACATGTAGAGGGAGAAATAGCAAATCTCCAGGATCAAATGTGTAGAAGGAGTAATAGTAGATTATATAGTAGAAAGAACAAAAAAGGAGAAGATAGTGTATCAGCAAAAGAGATATCCCTAATACTTTGTAAGAGGGAGTTACAGAATTCATAGGGAGTCATGAGAAATTCAAAGTTGCTGATAAAATGAATAGTATTGGATACAAAAAAAAAATTGGCATTTGATTATTTTAACCTAGTTAGCATTTTGATAACTTGGTTGATCAGTTTGGTTTGCCATCAATGCGAAAGATGGAGGTTTTTAAAATCTAAATGAAAAGATCACTATTTCAGAAGGGAGATTGTTGCAAAGAAGGGAGATTGTTGATAAAGAATGTTTTCAATCATTGTTTTGTCACTGATGTCAAACCTACTATTTGTTGGAATGACAATTTCTTATAAGATCCAAGTACTATCACTTAGTTGATTGATGAAGAGGATTTAATCAAAAAGATGTAACAAAAGCACCTAAGGGAAAGGTTGAGTTATGGTTTTGTAATGAAGTACATGGATCAGTTAAGATAATGATAAAATGATGTATTGATAATACACTTGAAAATACAGAGGTTGGCTACACTTAGAAACTCTAGAAGAATAAGTTGTAACAAAGTTGTCTACAAAGCTTGACTAAATTCATTAGTAGGTGCCGAGAAAACTAGTTCATGTCGAGCAGATTATCAGTAAGTGCCAAGCAAATGCAAAATCTAGTGTGTTCTAAGTGAAATAGAAGGAGCCAAGAAAGTTTAGGTGCTGAGCAAGTAACACATGTTGAGCATCAATAAAACTTAGTTGATGTTGAGTGAATCCACAGTAGGTGTCGAGCATCAGTAAAACTTAGTTGATGTCGAGTGAATCCATAGTAGGTGTCAAGCATCAGTAAAACATAGTTGGTGCTAATAACACAGTATGTGTTGAGCATTAGGAAATTCAATAGTGTTGAGTTGCTGCATTATTTGAAAAGTCAAAGATTTGTCAGATTTGAGCCGATAAGTTTGTTACCTTGAAGTTTGTGAACTAGATGGAGGATAAGGATGATAAGCTAGTGGCACAAAATTTTACATAAACCATTTTTGGGTGAATATAAGTGGATTCTTCATGATGTTTCTAGAAGAAATAAGATAAGGGGTAGATTAATTGAATCTTACCTAATTCATTCAAATAAAAATTAAGAGCAAAAATATTAGAGTAGGAAAAGTATTCCAGACTTCTATTTAAGGAGTTATAGGTCAAGAAGCAAGAGTGGTTGGTTGGAGAGAGTATGTGGTGTCAAGGAGAAGGCATCGAGAGGGAGGAATAGAGTACAGAGGCTCTACTTTGATAGGTGACCACAAAGGTGATTGCATTGGCACATCAAGCATGGAGACTTAAGGAGACAAAGCTTGAAATAAGGACAAGTTTTTAGAGTTGTAGAGACTGAAGGCCAAGAAAATTTGTGAGATGAACTAAGATCTAAAATCTGCAACTTATGTTGTGAGTTGTATTAGATCAAAAGCCCTTATTGTTCCTCTCTAACAATTGTATTAGCTAGGGTAAAATCCTATGGACTTAGGTTGGTTTAACAGCCATTTTGTAAATCCTTTAACAAGGTGACATTCCAAGGGAATGTTCTAAAGTCCTTTAACCAGGCCCACTTCTAACATGGTGGTTGAAATCCTTTAATCAGGTCACATTTAACAGTGTGTTGTAGCCTTTAACAGGGTAGGCCTTTCATAGGGCATCACTTCAGAAGGGTGAGAATTGAGTAGCATGTTATTGGTGGTTTTTCCCAAATTGGGTTTCCACATAAATCATTGTGTTATGTGTTGATCTTTCATGTCTTATTCTTGCATGATGAATTTTCAGTAACCTACTAAGAGATATGTATAGCTTGGATGCATGATTAGTTTAATGGGCTCACTATACTTAGTGAAAAAAAATTATTAGGACATTTGGACCTTGAATAACTGATTCAACCCCCCCCTCCCCCCCCCCCAAGTTATTCTAAATCATTTCTAACATTATTCATAAACCTTAAACCATTATCCTAATTGTAAACCAGAAATCCTAACCTCAAGAAAAATACTAACCATAACTATAATACTTAACCCATCTCTCTTATCTCTCCCCCTCTAGGTACATGTCATATCTCCTACACTATATCCTTTTTTTCCTAGGTCTCTTACTCCATCTAATTGTACCTCTTCTACTTTTCTTCTTACTCTTCTATCTCCCTTTGTTCACTAAACACAATGAAAGTGAGAGAGTATGTATGGTAGATTTATCAAATAGATAGAGAAGAGAGAGGGGGAGAGGAAAATATTTATACACTATAGTATAAGGACTACATAGATAGAATCCATTTTGTGTAGTAATTGTAAACTTCAAACTTATTAGAACAAATTTCAATTAAAAATATAACAATTCATAACCTCCACTTACCCTTCCACTTTTTTCTCTCATAACCTCTATATCTCCCTCTCTTCCTCTTTTTATATGGTTTAGGATTCAAAATTGATGGTATAAGAGTTAGGGTGCATAAGGTTGAGGGTTTTCCCTATGTTGATATTTATATGAATCTAGAGAAAGGTGAAATTATCTAAAAATAGAGACAAACAATATAAGATACAAATAGAGATAAAGATATAGGGAAAGGGGGAGAAATAGATAAAGATAAGTAGAGGGAGAGATATTAATATAGTTTTGGTCAGAGAGAGACAAAAATATAAAGGAGTAGATTTCTAGAGAAATAGGTAGAAGGAAAGATAGATAAGAGAAGAGGAAATGGTAATATATAGAATGCTAGAGATATAACTATAAAACCTACCTCTCCCTCTCTCTCTCTCTCTCTCTCTCTCTCCCCCCCCCCCCCCCCCCCCCTTAAACCATAGAATATAAAACTTAAAACTTAAATCCTATAACTATAAACCATTAACCATAAATATTTTGCATTTTTGTCTTTTCCCCTCTAATTTCCCTCTACCCCCACTATTTTCTTCTCTCTCCTCACTTTCTATTTTTATCTCTCTCCCTTTCCACTTCTCTCTTTTTGCCCCTCTCACTTTATCCCTAGCTCCTTTTTCTTCCTCTTCGCCACCTCTCTCATATTTTCTCCCCCCTCCCCCATTTCTCTCCCTCTCTCCCCACTTCTATCCTACTTTCTCTCCCTCCACCAAATTTAACTTCATCTTCTCTCTCTCTCTCTCTCTCTCTCTCTCTCTCTCTCTCTCACACACACACACCTCTTTCTTTCTATCTATTATTTATTCCAATAAATATGGTACAATTGGTTGAGAGATAAAGTAAAGTGGTAGGGAGTTCAAGTAAAGAGTGAGTGAGGGGAAAGAGAGTGATAGTGATGGACCCTCTCTCTAAAATCCTAAACTATATTCCATAATTATTAAACCCTAAAACTATAAGCCCTAAAACCTAAATCCTTTCTCCATTTTTGTGATCTATATGTCTCTTTCCCCTTCTCACTTATTTTATCTCTCCTCATTTCTCTCCATGTCTCTCTACATTTCAAACTCTCTCTTTCCTCCTCTCACAATCTCTCCCTATTTTTTGTCTTTCATCTTTCTCACCTCTCCCGATCTTTCTATCTTTCTCTTCAACCCATTATAAACCATACAACCCTAAGGTATATAGTTTATATTAGTAGATAATCCTTAACCTTAACTCTTAACCCTCTTAACCTATTATTTTTACATAAGATGTTAATATTTACCTTCATTGCCACTCTATTATTAACCATGTTGTGATGTCAAATTATAAATTGTATCCAAAGATAACCATGATGATTACATTTGGTATAAAAATGAAGCATAAATCATAAATCTTTTACCCCTCTCTCACTCTTTCCCTTTCTTCCCTATATGCTTTCCACTCTTTCTCTTCCTCCTCCTCTCACAATCTCTCCCACTTTTTTGTCTTTCATCTTTCCTACCTCTACCCATCTTTCTATATTTCTCTTCAACCCTAAATCCTACCTAATCCTAACATTATAAACCATACAATCCTATGGTATAAAGTGTATATTAGTAGATAATCCTTAACATTAAACCTCGACCCTCTTAACCTATTACTTTTATGTAACCTATTAATATTACCTTCATTGTCACTCTATTATTAACCATGTTGTGATGTCAAATTAAAAATTGTATCCAAAGATAACCATGATGGTTACATTTGGTATAAGCATGAAGCATAAATCATAAATCTTTTACCACTCTCTCACTCTTTCCCTCTCTTCCCTATATTCTTTCACTCTTTCTCTTCCGCCTTGTCTCACTATCTCCCCATTTCCCTACTATTTTATTCTCTCTCTCCACCAATTGTAGCTTTATTTTGTGGAGATAAGGGAAAATAAGAGAAGAAAATACATCTTTCTATCCCTCTCCCTACCTCTTCTCTATAATCTATCTAGGTTTCTTCTTTTTCTTCCCATATTCCTATATAACTTCCCCTCCCTTCTTGAAAATACTTCTTAAATTTTTCTCCCTCTCTAGAATGGGTGAGATAGAAACAAAAATTTAAAAAATGAATGCCAACACACCAACAACATATCCTATATAATGAAATCAGATCATAACCGTGCAAAAAAATATCATTAAGAAGAGAAATTGTGAAAAAAAACATAAAGTTGTAGATGTAGACAAATAAAAATAAAGAGAGGGAAATATAAAGAGATCAAGTTAATGACATGTCAAAAGGGCAATAAAGAGAGGTATAGAGATGGACAGAGATACAAATAGAGAGATAAATAAAAGGAAAGGATGGAAATGAAATGTTGATAAATAGGGATTCTTCTTCCCTTATTCCTCTCTCCCTCTCTATTTTCACCACCTTCCTTACCTCTCTCTCTCTCTCTATTCCCATTATATATGAAAAATTTGATGGTGCAAATAGTCGAGAGATAAAATAAAGTAGTAGGAAGATCAGCTTCCCCCTCCCAAAAGAATATAAATGGGTATCTTAGGATTTCCCCATGTAGGTATCTCATGTCTCTATCCCTTATAGGTTTATCTCCTCTCTATCCACCCCATCTTGAGTTGTTTTCCTTCCCCTTGATATCTTCCCCCTCCCACTTATCTCTCTCCTCCTCTTCTCTTTTTTAATGAAATCTCTATCTCTTTATCCCCTACTCTACATAGGGTTTAGGATACAATATTTATGGTCCATGGATCAAGCTAAATAAGGTTGATTGTATTTCTAATGTTGATACTTTCCTTTATTTCTCTGTTTCCCCTCTCTCTTCTCTATAATTTATCTAGGTATGTCCTTCTATTGACTTCTCCATCTATATGTCATTTCTCTTCCACTTTATCTTATTTTTTCCTAGGTCTCTCACTTTTTACTACAAAGGAATAAAGCATACTTAAATTGAATAGAATACACAAATATTAATATTTTTACCCAGTCTTGGGCTACATCCCCATCTCTTTGTCCCCTAAACC
The DNA here is from genome assembly GCA_028749045.1 of Cupressus sempervirens. Lineage (NCBI taxonomy): Eukaryota > Viridiplantae > Streptophyta > Pinopsida > Cupressales > Cupressaceae > Cupressus > Cupressus sempervirens. Next base: position 981,420,187 of record CM053792.1, on the reverse strand, counting down.
CTCAAGCCTACCTAAGCCTAACATCCTAAACCATCCAACCCTAAGGTCTTATATATATATATATATATATATATATATATATATATATATATATATATATATATATATATATATATATATATATATATATATATATATATATATATATATATATATATATATATATATATATATATATATATATGTTAGTAGATAACCCTAAACTTCATTATCATAAGCTCTAAAATCTTTATTAGGTTCTAACATATTCTAATGTGTCCTAATGGGTCTTTTTGTGGGTATGTGCAATATATGTCCTAGGATCCCCATGGATCATGGAGGAAAGAGAGTTTATGGTAGGATGACAGGGTAGATAGGGAGAGAGGTTGGAGAAAGGAAGAGAGGGAGAGAGGGATGGGGAAGAGGGAGAGAGGGATGGTAAATAGGTAGAGAATAAATAGGGGGAGGAGTAGTATGGAGGGAATGACATACCCCTCATTCTAACTATATCTCCTAACAAAACCCAAGAAAGGTTCCCTAGCTATCCTTTCTATTGAAGAAGTACACAAAAATTTTGAATGTATTCATTTAGTACAAGAGAAAGAGGTCTTGAAAATAGATCATGATATTATAAATAGATCAAACTTTTCTTGTTTAATAATAAAGAAACCAACAGGAACTCATCATGAGAGATTTATACAAATAGGAAAACATAAATAAGTAGACAAAGACATATATAAATAGAGTCAGACATGGGAGAGAGGTGGGGAAGAAGGATAAAATGAAAAGGAGAGAGAATGAGGGAGGTGAAAAGAGATAGACCCCACCCAATGTCAAGTTCTCCCCTCCACTTTCATACCTCCCTCTTTTCCTCTCTCATACTCTTACCTTAATTCCACCAAAAATTAAAGGTTGGAAATCAAATCCTCTCTCTTTAAAAGGGAATCCACAAAATTTTGAATCATCTAATCATATTTATAACCTCACCATTGTGCTTTATAATGGTAGTATTTTTCTATTTTGGAAGCAGCTCCATCTCTTGGGAAGAATCCACCTTTTCGCCACGATGTTCATGAGCTACCTCCTTGGGAGCTATCAATATGGTGTGACTCTCCCTTATCTACTTACTCACTTTCTACTTTTATCTCTCTCTCTTTCCCCTTCTCTCTTTTTGACCCTCTCACTTTATCCCTATCTCCCCTTGCTTCCTTTTTCTCACCTCTCTCCTACTTTCTCCCTCTCCCCCATTTCTCTCCCTCTCTCCCCACCTCTCTCCTAATTTCTCTCTCTACCAATCATAGCTTGCTCTTATCACACACACACATGCACATGTGTGCACCTCTTTTTTTTTATATATTATTTATTCCAATAAATATGGTACAATCAATTGAGAGAGAAATTATGAAGTACTAGGGTGAACTACATCTCATGTATTTCAAAATTCACTCTTTCCTACTCTTTTCCTCACACATTCATTGAATACAAGAGCTAGACATAATTAGATATAGATAAATAGAGTGAGGTAGAGATAGAGGCATGAGAGTGAGAGAAATAAGGTGATTTAGATGAGTTGAATGGGATAAAAAATAGAGGGAGAGATGGATTGAATACAAGAACTAGACATAATTAGATATAGATAAATAGAGTGAGGCAGAGATAGAGGCATGAGAATAAGAGAAAGAAGGTGATGTAGATGAGTTAAATGGGATAAAAGATAGAGGGAGTGATGGATAGATAGAGGGAAACATGGATTGAATACAAGAGTTGGACATAATTAGATATAGATAAATAGAGTGAGGTAGAAATAGAGGCATGAGAGTGAGAGAAAGAAGGTGATGCAGATGAGTTGAATGGGATAAAAAATAGAGGGAGAGATGGATTTAACACAAGAGATAGACATAATTAGATATATATATAAATAGAGTGAGGTAGAGATAGAGGCATGAGAGTGAGAGAAAGAAGGTGATGTAGATGAATTGAATGGGATAAAAAATAGAGGGAGCGATGGATTGAATACAAGAACTAGACATAATTATATATAGATAAATAGAGTGAGGTGGAGATAGAGGCATGAGAGTGAGATAAATAAGGTGATTTAGATGATTTGAATGAGATAAAAGATAGAGGGAGAGATGGATAGATAGAGGGAAAGATGGATTGAATACAAGAGCTATACATAATTAGATATAGATAAATAGAGTGAGGTAGAGATAGAGACATGAGAGTGAGAGAAAGAAGGTGATGTAGATGCGTTCAATGGGATAAAAAATAGAGGGAGAGATAGATTGAATACAAGAGCTATATATAATTAGATATAGATAAATAGAGTGAGGTAGAGATAGAAGCATGAGAGTGAGAGAAAGAAGGTGATGTAGATGAGTTGAATGGGATAAAAAATAGAGGGAGAGATGGATTGAATACAAGAACTAGACATAATTAGATATAAATAAATAGAGTGAGGTAGAGATAGAGGCATGAGAGTGAGAGAAAGAAGGTGATGTAGATGAGTTGAATGGGATAAAATATAGAGGGAGAGATGGATAGATAGAGGAAAAGATGGATTGAATACAAGAGCTAGACATAATTAGATATAGATAAATAGAGTGAGGTAGAGATAGAGACATGAGAGTGAGAGAAAGAAGGTGATGTAGATGAGTTGAATGGGATAAAAAAATAGAGGGAGAGATGGATAGATAGAGGGAGAGATGAATTGAATACAAGAGCTAGACATGATTAGATATAGATAAATAGAGTGAGGTGGAGATAGAGGCATGAGAGTGAGAGAAAGAAGGTTATGTAGATGAGTTGAATGGGATAAAAAATAGCCAATACTATCTTAAGGAATTTTTGAATAGGAGAAGGTATGAATTGTATGGAAGAGAGTGAGATAGATATATATGGGGAAGGAGAGGGAGATAAGTATAGAAAGAGAGAGAGAGGTGTTTACTTTTCTATCATTTTATTTCACCTCAAATTAAATAAGATGGTTGGAATTATTTTGCAACAAACTTTTTGTGCTATTGTGTGTATTATAGAGTTATGGGAGAGTGAGGGAGGGAGGGGGAGGAGGGGGAGGAGGGAGTTATGTGTACTCTCTCTCTCTCTCTCTCTCTCTCTCTCTCTCTCTCTCTCTCTCTCTCTCTCTCTCTCTCTCTCTCTCTCTCTCTCTCTCTCTCTCTCTCTCTCTCCTCTCCTGTCATAGGGTTTAGGGTGCAAGAATGATAGATTTTATAAAAAAATACTCACTTCTAGAAAGCTAGTTTCTTAACTACCATGTGTTCCTAGGATTCCCAATCATTCATGTGTTTTTTTCTCAAGATATATCTCATTTCTTCATTACCGGAGTGGTTCATCAAGGAATTAGATCTACCCCCTCCCTATGTATATCCATGTAGTTTCCTTCTCTATCTACCCCCTCCCTATTTCTCTCCCTTCATCTAGACCTCCCTCTAAAAGAAATTACACCTATCCTCCTCTTCTATATCCCATAATTTATGTATACCTCCCTCACCTTCTCTTCATATTTTTTAGGGTGCAAGACCAATGGTACAAGGTTTAGGTCATATAAATAATGCTATAATTTTAGATAGCCTATCCATACTAGAGGCCATACAATGAAAGATATAAGTATATATAAACATTATCTTCTCTCTCTCTAAAATTAGAGAGAGAGAGAGAGAGAGAGAGATGGGTATAGAGATGTGTTAGAGAGGGAAATAGTGAGAGATATGGAGAGAGAGATAGTTATAGGGTTCTAAGTATATATATACTTTTATAATATTCCCAACATTGGTACAATGTAAAAAGAAGAGAAAACCCCAAATCACTAGGATATATCTTAAATTAAAGGTTAGATATCAAAATATTTATCTTTAAGTAAAAGAGATATGCATACCTTGAGATAGATATGGAAAATATTAGATAGTGAGAAATAGGATTCATCCTACCTTATTCCTCTCCTCCTATATATTTTCTACACCCTCCTTGCCTCTCTTTCTCTATTCTATATGGAAAGGTTGATGGTACAATTGACATAGACAGAAAATAAAGTGGTAAGGACATTGGGGAAGAGAGTGAGAGAGTGATATAGAGATGGGGTAGAGAGAAAGATAGTGTGAGATGGTTATTAAATACATAAACATAACCTTAGTTGTCTCTCCCTTGGTCTCTCATCTATTCTTCAATATATTCTTACTCTATCAATATTTGGTCCTTTGTCTCTTATCTTCTCCCTTCCTTCCATGTCTATCTTCCTTCCTCCATTTAAGCTCTCTCAATATATATCTCTCATGCCCTTGTTTATAGTACAATTTATAGAGATAGATTGAGAGAGATAATTTAAGAGATCATATAATAATAGATTGGAATATAGGTGTTGGTAATAGAGAGAGCACTTGATAGATACATGGAGAGGTGTCTTTGTTGTAATAATACCCTATACATTTGAAACAAGGATATGTGCAACTCATTTTTTCCCCTCATTTAGTATTTTTTATGATTATGCATCTCTCCCTCTATCTATCTATCTGTCCCTATATATATATCATTCTCCCTCTCTCCTCTCTACCTCTCCTTATCTTCCTCTCTTATTTCTCTCTCCCTCTACATCTCCCCCACAATAGTTACTTCTCTTTCTCTATTCTATATGCCAATAAAAGTACAATTGGTTGATAGAGAAAGTAAAGTGGTAGGGAGATTAGCGAAAAAGTGAGAAAGAGGCAAGAGAGTGAGAGGGGGAGAAAGAAAGAGGAGAAATGGATCTTGGATAAAAGAGAGAGTATGATAGATTAATGGATGAGAGAGAAATAAAGCTGGGGATGAGAGAGTAATTTTGTATAATTCCAACTACCTAAGCAAGGGTACTTCTAATAGCCTAACCGCCTAAGTAGCTATGCCTTGAAATATAATAGGGTTAATTGTCAATATAATTTGGCTCACTACCAACAAAGTGAAAATGAAACCAAAATAGAATATATTGTCAATACTTTGTAAACTATACTCACCTCCTTGATCAATTATTTTAGTAGTTTTACATTTCTATTACATAAATACAATGGTATACATTCATAAGTATGCATCCATGTTGAATTGATTTTACATATATTTCAAACACCTGCCATAAACTTGTTAGCCAAAATCGATTTAAGATCAACAATAACCATCAACCTCACATTCCAACACCATATAGATATCCCACTCTATCAACCCCCTCTTTCTTTTTTCTTTTCCCTCTAGACCTCCCTCTCTTGAAGCCTTAGCCTCTCCTCATCTTCTCTCTCCTATCAACTCTCTATATACCCCTTGCTCTCTTTGCATATTGTTTAGGGAAAAATATTGATGGTACAAGGTATTGGGAACATATATATCATCATATAATTTGATATACCATAACATAAACCCTTACTCTAAACATAATCCTCATTCTAACCTCATTCCTTATAGTAAACATAATCATTATCTTAAACCCAATCCTTACCCTAACCCTAATCATAATTTTAACAATAATCCTAACACTATAATCCCATATTAGTATATATATGGTAAGATATAGTTATATATATATAGAGACATAAAGAGACATAGAGATAGTGGGAATGGAGAGTCAGGGAGAGAAATAGAAAATTTCATAAATAAGTTGAGATAGGCAAGGAGAAATAGACATATGGAGAGATAAAATGGGAGAGATAATAAAAGAGGTAAGATGGGGGTTCAAGGAGGAATGGGAAGAGAAAGGGATATGTGGAGATGGAGAGAGAGAGAGAGAGAGAGAGAGAGAGAGAGAGAGAGAGAGAGAGAGAGAGAGAGAGAGAGAGAGAGAGAGAGAGAGAGAGCCTTAACCTTGCATACTTAAACCTTGCACCATCAACCATAATCCTAAATCGTATGTAGAGTGGGAAACGGAGATATATAGGCAATGAGAGAGTAGAGGAGTAGAAGGGTAGGTTGAGGGAGAGGTAAGCTTAGATGAAAGGATATAACTAGATGAGGGGTTGATAGAGAGATAAGAAGCCTATAAGGGGATAGAGCTATAGGAGAGGTAGATAAGAAAAAGGGTGAGATGTCTAGAGGATAGAGAGAAGTGAGTAATTAGTTATCATTAGAGAAGTGGAGGGGGAGACATGGGTGAGAGAGGGAGAGATAGAGAGGATGGGGGATAAAAATAATAGAAAGTAACATCATAATTAAGAAAATGAGAGATTAGCAAAGAGTGGGGGAGGTGGAAAGGTATAGTAGTAAGCAAGAAGGGGAAGACAAGAAATAGATAAGTTTCATACTACAAACTCCCTCTTTAGGTAATAAATGTGCACTCTAAAAAACTATATTTCTAATTTTATTTTTTGTGGAGCGAGGGAAAAAGGTGGGGGGGAGAGGGGGAAAGGGAGAGGGGGAAGAGAAAAGGAGAAAGGATTTAAGATTAAGATATTAGGTTTGTAGGATTTGGGGTTGAGAGAGAGAGAGAGAGAGATGAATCTCCCTTTCCCCCTCTTCACTTTACCCTCTCTCTCCCATCTTCCTCTCTTTGACATATCCCTTCCCCTTCTTTCTTCTCTTTCCCCTTCTTATATATAACCCCCTCTATCTCCCATCCCCATCTTCATTTCTCCCCTTAACCTTTCCCCCTCTCTCTTTCTTGCTCTCTCTATTTCTTTCATCTCTTTCCCCCTCTCTAGTTTAACCTCTCTCCTCCCTCCACATTTTCTCCTATCCTTTCCCCTCTCTTGTTCCTCATCTCTCTTCCCCCTCTGTCACTCTTTTCATTTCTTTTCATCTCCTTCTCTCCCTCTATCTCCTTTCTCCCTCCCTTTCTCCCACTTTCTCTCTCTTTTCATTCTCTTTTTGTTTCTTCCTCTTCCCATTTCTCTTCCCATTAAAGCCTAAATTTTAAGCCCAAAACCCAAAACCCTATAACCATAAAATCTAAACCCTACACTAATCCCTAAGCCCTATAACCTTAATCTCTATACCAAAACTTCATATTTATAATGGAAACTTATCAAGATGGACATACCTCTTTTACCTAAGGAGGGAGGGAGGTTGTGCTATTAAATATATGATTTGAGATAGCGACAATGATAAATAAGTCTTCTAAACAAATATAACTGGCTTGTAAGTATAAATGAAAAAGTACTCATTTATACCAAATCCTAGATCAAATTTTGAAGCTAATGACTATAGAATTATTATAGATATCTTAAATAAAACTAGAAAAATATTAGGTATTCTTTAATTTTTCAATGATCATTCTATTTTATTTAAATTATTTAATTATTATTATTTTTTTTTTTTTTTTTTTATTTACTTTAATTTATTGTTTTTATATAATTATAGAGCTTACTACCAATTATATGAAAAGTGTTAAAGCTAAAGTTTTAACATTTATATTAAAAATTACAAGTAAAATTAAACCTAATAAATAAAATTAAATCGAACTCATTACAAAAACTATCAATTTATAATTTATTTATTTATGTAATTCAATTCATATATGATAATAATTAATATTATTGTTTTAAGCTTTTATTTATTTATATATTTAAAATTTTAAATAACACATTATTATAATAAAAAAATTATTAACATAAATTATAATAAAATTTTGAAAAAAACCAAACATTTAATTATTATTACAAAACTCTCAAACCTTTCTTACAAAATGGTGAACGAAGTTTAAAAGGCTTCTCGTGACGTGACTAGGCGGGAGAATTATAGACACACTTAAAAAGTTTTTCATACAATGGGGCCCACAACAATCTTCTTCTACCTTTCACTTCCTTTATTAAAGCTTCATTAAGACATATTGATGTATAAGATAGATGTTATGCATGTATATTTCAGTACAGGTAGCATGTTATTTTCGTCTCCCATGATATTGCTTTTTGTGTCAGGATAGACAGCGCCCCATAGATGTGGTCATTGTACTGAACTGATGTGACAAGGACGGAAGGTGTTGTATGACAAAAAGGTTCCTACATAGATGGTGACAAAAAGTCTACATTCTATAATCATGTTGCGTATATACAATCTAATATTATTGTATTTCCATGTTTTATCTTTAAATTAAATTAGATTATTATATATATAAAAGATCATAATCAACATGAAAATGGTTAAAGTGATATCAAAATGGGATATGAAAATGAATATTAAGGCATGTTAAAAATTTAAAATTAAAAAATAGGACCATTTTTTGTGGCAACGGCTAAAGGGTAAACTATTTTGTTTACCCCAGTCGCTAGCCCTAGCCTGTACTACCTGTACCGCCATCGTCAGTGCACAGTTGGTAGGTGCCCATGATGTCATGATTTCTTGGAACAGCATGCAGATTTTTGTTTATGGAAAAGCTTACGCAGGCAGTTATATGTGCTTAGTGTTAGGAGTTTTTTTTTTTTTTTGGGGGGGGGGGGGGGGGGGGGGGGGGTGGGGAGATTGTGATGTGGGTCAAGGAGATTTGGTGAAAGTAGGGGAAAGTAAGTTAGTAGATTTAAGTTAGAATGTTAGTGTTTTTTTTTTTTAAGTTAGTTAGTTTATAATAAAATTTGTTTTAGTTTTTTTTATAGTTATATATTAAAGTTAGTTTAGGTTAGTGTTAAGTTAAGTTAGTATGTTAGTAATTAAGTTGTTTAGTTGTATGTCAAAAATGTTACTTATAGTGTTATGTATGTTGTTAATTTAATTGTTTTTTTTTAATATTAGTTTTAGTATGTTTTATTTTATATAAAGTTTCTAAGTGTAAGGTAGTTTAAATTATTAAATAGTACTTGTTTAAATAGATTAGTGTAATTTAGATTTAGTTAAATATGTTTTGGTATTAGTATATATTTTTTAAAAATTAAGTGGCCATATTTTTTTTTTTTAAAATAGAAAGTCAATTATTATGGTTTTAAATATAAATTATTTTAGCATGTTAAGTTTAGATTTTAGTTTATTTAACTTTAGTTGTATTATTATTTTAGAATAGATCATAAATTCAAACCAAATTGTTATTAGAATAAAGATTTAAATAAGTGTTAGGTCTTTTTTAATTAGTTTGTTTAATTTAATTGATTGATTTAACAACGAACATTTAAGTTTAACAATCTTTTACCTTATGATGTTTTCAAACTGAGTTGTAGTCTTAAAGTTATGATAGGGGAACTTGTACCCGTCTTATAATGTACTTATACTTTAACTGTGATTCAAACCTATCAATTTAGTGAATTTAAATTATTACACTAAAACATATAAAAAAATTGTTACATGTGTTTTTGCCCTCGTATTTTGGGCATGACATTTTGGTATCAGAGCCCGTGTTTCAACACTAGGAATCTAAAACCATTATGCTTCTAAAACTTAAACTAAAACTTTAAATTGTGAAGGATGCCTCCTGTTACTCGAAGCAATCGACGAGACAGAGGTCGTATGGCAAGAGGTGGTAGACTGGGACAGGAGGATGGACCACCTCCACCACCACCACCACGAAACCCAAACCAGGACATTTTAGATGCCCTTCAGACATTGATTGGTATAGCCCAGCAGAGGGTAGTACTTGTAGTACAGCTAGGGCAACAAATTCCTGAAGGGGAAGCAGAGGGACTCGGAGGAGGCGAGGCCAAAGGCAGAGAGAGGAGTAGAAGTCCCCCACTGAGGCAGGTTGAGGGACAGGGCGAGCATGAGGGTGAGTCAATACATTAGAGAGGACCACCACTCGACTATTGGAAACAATCATCTTCTCTTCATCATCTTCTCTTTAGTTCAGAATTGGAAACAATCAGTCAACTGAAATCAAAAAAGGAAATAAAACAATTAGCTCCATCGTTCACTCCAAAAGCAATCAATTAACTCCTTCAATTAAGGAAACTCTCTAGTTGAACTGAACTCTCCTCTAATCTGAACCATTCATTTTCTTCAATATCAACTGTCGATTGGTTTTGGATTCTATAAAAGAGATCTTCTACCTCTCATTTTGGGAGGATGTAATTGATGAGTATTGAAATGTTGTCGATTTGAGAGCTCAACATTGTGCTTTCGTAAAACTTTCTTTATTGCATTTTTCTTTGAATACTATCATTTAGATTAATTTGCAACCATGTTAGATTAATCTCTCATCTTATTTCTAGATTAAATTCATTATAATTTGCACAAAAAATCTCAAAAACATAGTGTAATTGCATTTACATTCTAGCTTAGTCTTGCATTCATCTAGATTAAATCCTTCATTCTAGTTGGTCTAGTTATTGAACTCTTGATTTTGAGAGTGCATAGTAAAACCCCATATGGACATAAGGTAACAAATTGCCTTGTGCAAACATTCAGGATAAACAATCTCTTGTTCGTTCCTGGATGTACATGTGACAAATAATGATCATGTTGAAGTGTGTCGTTAAATCAAAGGCCCATATTTAGCACTCACAATTTGTTCCTATCTAGTTGAACATCAATGCACATGATAAAAAATGTAGGTTGGTTATCGTTAATAAATTTAGATGTCAAATCTATCTAGTCAATAATATTTTTAAGAGCCTAAGGCTTCCTCTAGTTTTATTATGTGTTCAATACTCAAGGTCCATAATATTTACACAACTAACAATAGGCCTTAGCATTTTCATGTTCAATAGGTTATTGACATGAACCAAACTTATAGCTTACTATAAGATAGATATGCAAGATGGAATTAATAGCCACATTATTATAGATTTTGATAAAGATTAACCTAGATTTTTTTTGTGCAACTTTGTCAATTGCTATAATATTCCTAAATAAGTTAGAAACTCCTTTGAAAACACTAAATTTATAATATTCTTAGGGAATCCCAAAAATATGGATCTAGGTAAGAGCTACAAAAGCAAGTTTGATAGGAGGGTCAAATCTTGGTTTCATTTATAGATGTAAAAAATATTTCAAAATTATTAGTATTGGTTCAAGGACCTCCAATAAGAACCTTTATAAGGTCTTCATCATTAACAAAGCTACAAAGAAACAACTCATTAGCAATAATTATGGTACTACACTTTATAATTTATTTTTGGACCCAATCAATATTAGGCATGAAGGACAAAAGCTTACCTACTAAGGAGAGCATTAACTAAAAAATGGCTACATTCATCATATCATCTGGCATATCCCACCTAAAGACCATTCACATCACATGAAGTTTTAGACTCTACCAATAAAATCTCATGATCCATTTGAGCATATATGTCACCTAATAGTTTGTCTACAAAGATAGCAAATCATTCCTTTGATAAAATGGATCCCATATTATACGAGAAAAATAGAGGAAATGACAACAAATTTCTAAAAACCAACTATTTGTGGAAATATTTGACAAGAAACCTGCAAGATCCCTCCACTCGTTATTCCAATTGACAACCTATACTAAAAAAATAGGAGACACATACAATAACACAAAAAAACCTTAAACCTTAGTAGAGGGATACATTAATTGTTACCCAAAATATAAATATGTTGAATTTGATTGAAGTTAGGTTTTTGCATAATTTCAATCTAAGGTCATGAGGGATAGATTGGGACTTTAAAATGGAAATCTTAAGAACATTGGATATCTTTATTATTGATCAATTAGTTAATATGATAGCTTCTCATGAATTTTCTCTTACATAGATATTTAAATTTTCCTAGATCATATTTGAAAGGTTGGAGGGTCTATACAATACAATTTAGTTATAAAACTCTTTCATTAGAAGACCTGAAATTTAAGAATTACCAGATTTGGAAAATAGTTTAGCATCTTGAATGTTTGAAGAGGTCAATACTTTTGTATTATTTATAATTTTAAATTAAATAAAATCACCATAATCTTTAGAAACATGGAGTTGTTTCTTGAATTAATAGATCTTACATGTTCAAGTTGAAGAACATAGAAGTCCATTTATTTTAGCTTACCCTTTTTCCACTATACTTTTTAGTTTATAGTGTGATTTATTGGAGGATTCCTAGGAGTATAATAATGGTTATGTATACCCGACTATCTTTTGAATCGTTCATGCTCCTCTTTGAACCTAGAAACCTTTAATTTGTTGTATGATATTGGCCCCAATCCAATTTGCAAAAGTATATGGTTGGACCATAATTAGAGGTTTTTGAATTATTCAACTAAGCATATAAATCAAGTTTTTGCAGAATAATGGCTATTTTGAAAGAAAGCGACGAATTTTCTAGGTTCAAATCATTAGGTAGATTCTTCATGGAAATTCTAAAATTTACTTACGTCTTTTTTGATAATAATCTCCAAGTTTATCAACTTAGTAAATGAGAGTATTCTTTAAGATTGGTTAAAAATTAATGTTGATAAAGCTTCAAAATTATTAGTAAAAATGCTATAGCATGGGAGATGTTTGTGGTGACTATAATAAGAGAATTAGTTTTAAATATTTCCTTCTTGTCTTGATGTTGGCTCAAATTATTTTGGTGGTGGTGGTTACTTTCCAAGCACTTTTAGAAGCCAAGTTAAAGCATTTTATCTTTATTATTGTTATGGAATATGAGAGTCTAAAACCATAGTTGATCATCTCAAAAGAAAATCCTCTTTACTTTCACCAATATTATTTAGATGACAGTAAGAAACATATCATCATCCTTATCTATGATTTCAATATTGATAAATGGAACTATATTAAACAAAAAGGAAATCTAAGTTGCTAAATCAACTTATATTTGGAATATCATCAAGATGATACTAGAAACCATCAAATTTTCCACATGCAAAGCTTGCCTAAGGGCTTTAGTATTTCTATGAATGTTGACAAATGAACATTCTTGATTTTAATTTTATGACAACATAGTGGTTCTACTAGTATTCTTGTATCTTTTCTAATTTTTTATAATTAAAAAAATATTAACTTTAATACTTTAAATAAGTACAATGATTAAGAAAACCTATTTTCAATCCATTTGAATTTTTATTATCTTTAAAAACTAGTTTAAGTCTTTTCCTTGAGACTTCTACTCTTTTGTTGATTGTCTATTCTTAAAGTTATTTGAATTTTATTAATACTTTATGATTAGTTAATGATTGACAAAACCCTTATATTTCAAGTATTTGAGTCTCAAAGATCACCCTTACAAATTAACCCGTTCTTAGTTCGAATTTTACCCTTATTGATTTTAAGTCAGTTTCCTAAAAATGATCCAAGGGTAATTATCTAAATGATTTAATAATAATGCTTGTTGACTTCCAAAGAAAAATAATCTACGATTTTATTAAAAATCAGTATTATAATAATTAAGTAAAACTTATAATTTAAACAACTTTCATTATTAATTAATTCTAATTATATTATATTAAATTAAATTAATTAATATATAAAATACTCATATCAATTCTAAATTTATGATTCTGAATTACTTTAATAATAATTTAATTAAGACTTAAAATAAATATTATCATAATTTAAATCAATTAATTAAATCAATAATAATAGTTTATTTAAACATAATTTAACTTATTATTAATAATAACCCATTAACATTTATAAATTAAAAGTGATTAATATTTAATACATATTAAATAACATATAATATTTATTAAATAACATATCTTAATATTAATTATTAAATATATATATTATTAAATGAAACCTATTACTAAAACTTTATAATATTACAAATCAAACTTTCAAGCGATTTAAAATCGTTGTAGGCTTTTTAAGTTGTCGGCCTAATATAAAGAGTCGTGCGGCCCCTTTTTCCAACACAAGTACACTACGTACGCAGTGTAGAAAATCATGCAAGTTGGACGGTGCAGAAAATCATGCAGGTTGGACATGGCAGGAGGCATGGCAGGGGCAATGACTAAAGGGTTTCATGTTGGTGGTGGTGGTGGTGGAAGTGGTCCATCCTCCTGTCCCACTCTACCACCTCTTGCCCTACAACCTCTGTCTTGTCGATTGCTTCGAGTAATAAGAGGCATCCTTCACAATTTAAAGTTTTAGTTTAAGTTTCAAAGCATAATGGTTTTAGGTTCCTAGTGCTGAAACACGAGCTCTAATACCAAAATGTCATCCCAAAATACGAGGGCAAAAACACACGTAACAATTTATTTAATTTTTAGTGTAATAATTTAAATTCACTAAGTTGATAGGTTTGAATCACAGTTAAAGTATAAGTACGTTATAAGAAGGGTACAAGTTCCCCTATCATAACTTTAAGACTACAACTCAGTTTGAAAACATCATAAGGTAAAAGATTGTTAAACTTAAACATTCATTGTTAAATCAATTAATTAAATTTAAAAAACTAATTAAAAAAGACCTAACACTTATTTAAATCTTTATTCTAATAAAAATTTGGTTTGAATTTATGATCTATTCTAAAATAATAATACAACTAAAGTTAAATAAACTAAAATCTAAACTTAACATGCTAAAATAATTTATATTTAAAACCACAATAATTGACTTTCTATTTTTAAAAAAACAATATGGCCACTTAATTTTTAAAAAATATATACTAATACCAAAACATATTTAACTAAATCTAAATTACACTAATCTATTTAAACAAGTACTATTTAATAATTTAAACTACCTTACACTTAAAAACTTTATATAAAATAAAACATACTAAAACTAATATTAAAAAAAAACAATTAAATTAACAACATACATAACACTATAACTAACATTTTTGACATACAACTAAACAACTTAATTACTAACATACTAACTTAACTTAACACTAACCTAAACTAATTTTAATATATAACTATCATAAAAACTAAAACAAATTTTATTATAAACTAACTAACTTTAAAAAAAAAAACACTAACATTCTAACTTAAATCTTCTACTAACTTACTTTCCCCCACTTTCACCAAATCTCCTTAACCCACGTCACAATCCCCTCCCCCCCTACTCCTAACACTAAGCGCATATAACTGCCTGTGCAAGCTTTTCCATAAACAAAAATTTGCACACCGTTCCAAGAAATCATGACATCACAGGCGCCTACCAACTGTGCACTGACGATGGCAGTACAAGTGATACAGGCTAGGGCTAGTGGCTAGGGTAAACAAAATAGTTTACCCTTTAGCCGTTGCCATTGTTTGTATCAACCCTCTCATTTATATCATTGGGTCTCTTTATGCCAACAAATTTAGCAATCAAGGATGTCATTCTCATTCAATGGCATTATCATTTCCCGTTTACTATATTTCATATCAAGCTCCTCATTTCTAGTTGTTGAGTCCCTTTTTGTCAACATATTTAGCAATCTCAAACTTATCATTTTCATTTTGCAATCTCATCCAATAACATATTATTTCCATTTTTCTATATTTTTACTATATTTCATATAACAATTTTTTTAACTTCGTTATAATTAGAATTTTAATTATAGTTATTAAAAAAAGTTGAAAAGCCAAACAATAATTTAGCTGAAAGGCAAGCTCTATATTGCTGCCAAAAAAGAGTTCCTCTAATTTCTTTTATCAAGTGTTTATTTACCATGCAATCACAATTGTCTAAACAATACCATATGATCTAGTGGGATTCAAACTTTAACACCATAAAAAAAATTATCTATTTATCATCATCAATTATACCTTCAACCTTGATATTAAACTTCTCTACTTATCATTCCAATTATGCCTTCAACTTGTAATCTCTATAATTCATTTTCCAATAAAATAATAATTATTTATTTTTGTCCAAATGTATTAGCTTGTGAGCTTAAATTCAATTAATATGCTTTAGAATAATTAACACCATTCACTCTAAATAGTAATAGACTTGAGCACAATCAAGTCAGTCAATCTACAAGCCTATTAAGAGCACTCAACGATGGAAATCAATCTTATTTTCATTTAGTTAAAGTTTAATCTCTATAATCCAATCATCCTCAATATGTCATCTACCTTACAAATGATGATTTACAGAGATCCTTCTAAAACACTTAATACAAAAATTAATCCAAAAGCTCTAATTTGTTGACTATGATATTCTTGTAAAAAAAAAATTATGGATTTGATCGTTTATGTTTTTTCATCATCAAGATGAGGGAGTGCAAGAATGGAATAGAAAATTATGTAGTTCAAGCTTCAACAAGGGGGAATAAAAAGAAAAAGTATGAAGAAAAGAAGCACAAAAAACGAAGAGAAGAAATAACCAAAAGAAAAAGGAAAAAGGAAAAAAGCTAAAAAGAATCTAAAGAAACTTTAACAACCCACAAGAACTAAAAAGTGCAAGCCTACTAAACTAGAGAAAAACAAAAGAAATAAAGATAAAATTGAATTGAAAACAAATAAAACTAATAACAAAAATTATTTAACAAACCTATCCCAAGCAACTACAAAAACTGAAAAAAATTAACCAAAAAATAAAAAGAATATATGTATATATAAATATGAGTAGCCTATATGTTTGTAGATATATCTATATGAGTACTAGAAACTAAAAATGAAAGTAAAATTATGAGTGCATATAACTGCATCTATATTTATATACCAGAAAATGTGTATAAATATATCTAAAAATATGTGGATATAAATATCAATAAATGTATCCATCAACATTTATATGCATATATAAAGAATTATATATATAAACAAAATAAATATATATATATAGACACATCTATTTATAAATCTATGTGAGAACTAGGGAATATATATGTCGAAGGCATTTCATATCTTAAAAGAACGAGTTGCGATGAGCGTCACGGGATTTGTAGAGGTTTTTATGAGTGCAAGACAATTCAGTCTATCTTTCTCATTCATTTGTTTTTTCACCCATTCATTGTTTGTGCACTCAAATAATTTAATGTGTCCAGCAAGCCATGACGTGGATGATACACGTAACTATAGAGAAACTTATTATTTATAATAATAATTGTGTGCAAACAAGTGATTCACAATAATTGTTGTGAAGAGGGTATTATTTCTCGGCTTTTTAGGCTACCATTTAGGTCACCAATTACCATTTTATCATTTGTTTAAAATTAATAAAACTATGGAATTCCTTCATATTCAGTGCATTCTTTATATTTTGTTAAGAGGTACGTTTACTATATTTAGAAGGCATGTGGTATTGATTTTGGTGGAAAACTTTAATTATATTTTTTAAACATTAAAATAATACATTTATATTTACATGTAGTACCAATCCCCATACTTTAATATAGTAAAAGTAGTAATCCTCACACAAGACTTCAATATTAACAATCATAAAAGCGATACTCCCACAAATTTGAAGATATTAATTTTTCAATAATGTTTCAATTGAATGTAGTTGTACTTGAATAAAATGTATATATGTAGTGATAAGTAACTATACAATGTGGGGAAATGTACTTGTTAGGGGGCTCATTTCGATGAGTGAGAGGAGCAGAGCAAGGAAGAGGCATTTTTTGAGGGTCTAGTTTTTGTGGACACGAGGTTGGTTTTGATCCTGGCCCAAATGTGGGCCCTGTGGCAGATGGAATCGATGGTAAATATCGAAGCTTGTGTCATGGGGATTTTGGCATCCTTTTGGGGTCCATGGAGCATGTGATTAGCACCAACTTGAATTGGTAGGGAAACAAGGTGGTTGGGATAGGAAATATTTTGGCTGAATCCTTAGGGTTGAAAAGTCATGCAAAGAATGTGTTGTTAGAGAATCCAAAGGTTAACCCAGGTGGTACCAAGTGGAGCTCGTTGTTTTGGGTTAAACCTTCACGTAAATTAGCCTTTCCTGAGGTTAACAATATCTCTGACTCTTCTAAAGGAATATATGCCATTAACATTCCTAATTCATTGATAGATCATTCGGTTAAAACTATGGAACTAACCCTAGTGGGTAAGTTTGTTGGATCTAGACCTAATATTGATGTTGCGAGAAACTTTACTAAGAGAAAGTGGTCTTTAAAGGGTAAAGTTTAATAGCGACTATGACCAATAGTTTCTTCTCCTTTGAGTTTATAAATGAGGAAGATTTATCAAATATTTTGTGTGGAGGACCTTGGATGCTGGGAAAAGTATCTCTTTCTTTAGTTAAATGGTCTGCTAGCATAGATATGAATGAATCCATCTTTTCTTATGTCCCTGTATGGGTTAGACTCCTAGGCCTCCCATTAGAATACTAGAATGAGGGCATCTTTAAAGAGGTGGCGAGCTCATTCGGGGAACTTTTCTCTATTGACCTGATGACGGTCTCTAGATCTAGAAGAGTTTACGCAAGAATATGTGTCAACATTGAAGAGGACTCATAACTGCCTCAAGTTATTTTATTTCACTTGAAACTTGGAAAATGGGCACAAGAAGTTGATTATGAAACCATCCCATTTTCTTGTTTTTATTGCATAAAAGAAAGCCACTAGGCAAAATAGTGTCCTCAAAGATTGGCTAAGGAAAAAAGCAAAACAAAGGCAAAGGAACAAAACAAAATATGGCAAAAAAAAAAAACTAAGGAAGATGTTAAAGTGATGGAAAAAATGAAAGAAGAAGAATTGATCCAAGGGAGAAATTTAACATCAGATTAGGTGAATCAAGAGAAGGATCTAACATCAAAAGAGGTGAATCAAGAGAATGAAGAACATCATGAGGAAGGGGAAATCAAGGAAAGTAGCCCCATAAAAATAGTAATTGAGGAAAGTGAGGTCAATATTAATTTAAAAGATATAGATGATGTTAATGGACCTAAGAGTAATGTTAATCAGCAGAAGAGTAAACCTCAAAGCCATGAAATCTATAACTCACCTAGTGAGAATGGGAGGAAATCCCAAGCTTTGATAAAAATGAATGTTGCACAGATTGTGCTCTGGTCAGAGGAGATTCTAAATCCTAATGAAGAAACACTAAATGAAAGGACTCACTCATTCTCTAAGAAGAATGGAGGGAGAAAGAAGGGAACCAACAATGAAGAAATCTTTGGAACATCCAAAGGAGGTGCCAACATGAGACAAAAGGTGAAAGAAGATGCTGGAAAAGCTTATGTTGGTCTAAATAAACTAGGTCATGGAAAACCATCAAGAAAAAAAAAAAAAAGATCAAGAACGTCGAAAGGAAATAGAGGATAGAAGACGAAAAACAATCCAAGAGGTCTGCCAATCTCTAAAATTATGAAAATCATCTCTTGAAATATTAGAGGATTAAATAGTCCTCATAAACAAGAAATATTAAGAAACATGGTCCGAGACCACAAACCTGGTATTGTCATGATTCAAGAAACAAAATGTCAAAGGAAAACGTGGAGAGAATTAAGATTTTACAAAATGGTGGAGTGGAACGCAGTGACTCTGAAGGACCTTTTGGTGGTACTGTTATCTTCTAGAATCAAAATCATGTGGTAGGAAAACCTCTCTTTAATAATAATAATTTGGTTTCTATTAGGTTCATTTTCATCATACATAGATTTGAATGGATAGTGACTAATATTTATCCCCCCAATTCTAGATTGAGGAGGAAACCTTTTTGGAATAAAATTGAAAACTTTAGAGATCATCATTTGATGGACAGATGGATGATTATGGGGGATTTGTTGAGATAATGGGTGTTGCACACATTGCATAATATTGTTATTTTATTATTTTATTTTTATTATGTAATGTTGTACCTAGATGGACGTGCAACATGTAAAGATTCCCATGGAATATTCTTGATGAGTTGTATTGTAACATTGTGATAATATTTCATGTAATTATTTAATATTGGGGGAAAAGAATTAAATGCCCAATATTAAATGTGGGGTCAGTGGGTTCGGTAGCACATGGTTTTAGCACATGGTTTATGTAATACCACTTGGTGGTTTTGTGGGACTTGCTACTATATAAGCAGCCACAAGGGTAGTTGTTGTAGAGAGAGAGAGAGAGAGTGACAAGGAAAAGACAAAAGGCAAGAGTCGAGCGGGACACGGCTTGACAGGTTAGCCAAGGGAGCATTTGTGAAGGTTGAAAGCATGGCATGGGATGTGTGGATTCATGCTTGTTCACATAGTTTGCTCGGTTGTGGCTATGGCCATGAAGGCTTCCATGGTTGTATGGCAATGGTATTTTTTGCTGAATAATACATGATGATGGATGCTTTTGGAGGCTGGGTTTTTTCCCTCAATGAGGGTTTCCAAGGGTATATCTTGTGTCACATTTTGTGGGTATGTTGTCTTTTCTCTTGCATGTGGATTTTAATTCCGTGTTTATTTTAGATCTATTATGGGTTATGTGGAAACGGTTATATTCTTTATTGCCAAGTTTCCTTACAAGTGGTATCAGAGCTATGGTTTTATTATTGTAACCCTAGATTGAATCCATGGGAATGCATGAGAGGATAAAAGAAATGGCAAGATATATGAAAAATTATTGCAGATCTGAGGGTTTTGGGTTTGCTGTTATGATGGGATGTTAAAATATTTGGGCATGGGAAATTGTTGGACAAAAAGATTTTTTCGGATGTTTCATTTAAATGAGGGTTTTGGGGGGTAGCTTGCAGAAATGACCTCCTGGGTAAAAATAGAACTCACCATTGGATCCGGGGCAACATTTCCATAAAATTTGATATATAATATGCCCTAGTTTGGCCATGTTCAGAGGAAATGAAAGAGTTTTTTGGTTTCAGCTCATGATGGCCGTCAAATTTAATCCCGTCGGAATTTTCGTCACTGAAAAAAATTAAAAATTAAAAATCGTACTGAAAATGGTAAAAAGACTGTCTTAGTAAAATGGCCATAACTTTCTCTCAGAATATCAAATTTTAGAGTTCTTACAGGCGTTGGAAAGCTAATTCAGAGCACTACAAGATGGTGTAGGTTTGGTTTTATGATTTTGAAATTTTGTCAGGTTTTCGGAGCCCTAAAGTCAGATGTTTTTTATTTTGAGCACGGATTAGGGCATAACTTGGGCATACGGAGTCGGATTTTGGACTTCGAGTAGTCAACGGAAAGCTCTTGGAGAGCTCTACACATTGGTTCAGATTTGGTGCAGGTTTGGCATGATTTATTTGGTGATATATTTATCTGAATAGTTTATAGGTATATTTTGACTATGGTAACATTGTGAGTTTATGGCATTGGAGATTTAAGATTTGATGTCATTGTATACTCAATTCATATTTTAGATTGGTCTCATGATGATATGGTTATCAGTATTTGATTTGGATATGCATGATGACTTGTTTGATCTACAAGTTGTGCAGTGTTGTAAGCGGTCTATACTTACAGGTTGCATTTATAGCTTGGTTATGGGTTGTCTTTGCCCATTGATCTTTCATTATTGATGCATATTCAGATTGGTGGCTTGGATTTGGGTTGTCTATGCCCTAAGTCACATGATTTACTGTTTTCTTCATGTAGAAGGGATGAGATGTTATTACCAGGTACAGTCATGGTAGAGGATTGCAGTTGACTATGCTGACAAGTTGGACATATTGAGAGCCAGATGCTTGGTTCATGGATGTGATCATGGTGTCATAGATTTTGGCATGACATGATTGGTTATACAGGTACATCCTTGATGTTCATTAGCTTGGATTTTCTGATTTGGTTATGGTGGTATGTCTTCTTGGTTGAGGATCATGGTTATTTGCTTTCTTTTGAGGAGCTCATGATGTGCACTTTGAGTTCTTTGATGGTTTGATGCCTTGGTTGATTCTCATGGTTAGAGGATGGTTATTTTTCATTATGATGTCATGGATAGCTTGGATACACGGTTTAGTGGGAGCTTGTGACAGTGATGGGGTGACAGTGCAGGATTAGTTCCTGGTTTGGTTTATATCTTCTTGGTTTGGAGAGGATGGATTTTATGATGCCATAGGTGACTTGGTACCATGGTTGAGTGGGAGTTTTGTTGGCATTGATATATTTATTGAGTGTTTGCAGATGTTGGAGGTTTGTCTTAGATCCTGTTACTGCAGAAGCATCTTTGACATTTGCATGGTGCACTTGTTATCTTCATGGTGTTTGAAGATGGTTAGATCTTGAGAACTCATGGAGTTCTTGGTTATCTTCATGGTGTGTGGAGATGTTTCTTCCTGGTATGTGGAGATGGTTTTCTTCATGGTGTGTGGAGATGGTTGCATCTTGAGGACTTACAGGGTTCTTGGAAAAGGTGTGGTTTATGCTTTTATTTGGCATGTTATCCTTGGTATGAGGATGGTTTCATTATTATGTCATGGTATACTCTTGATACGCGTTTAGAGTTGTGACATGTTATGATATGTTCATATGGAGCATGTTATCTCTTTGGTTGAGATGGTAAGATCATGTTGTCATGTTTATGTTCCTGAGGCCATGGTTGGAACTTTGACATTGATCTTGGTTTAGTTTCTTGGTATTGAGTACACTGATCATAAGTTGGATACTTCATGATATTGCTATGTTGCATTTGGAGTTGGCATGAATTGATTGGTTACAGGTGCTCATGGATACTTAGAGACGGTGGTGATGCTGATTTCTCTTGGATTAGAGAAATATTTGTTGGGATGGTTGATGGTTTCAGCAGGAAGTCCGAGCGGCAGTCACCTGATATGGACTTGAGAGGAGATTGTTCTTAGATGAGTCTTGGTTGGAGACTTGGGTATCTTGGTGAGCATTCTCATTCCCCACTCTTGGTCTACTCGGCGGTTTGCTACTTGAGAGGTATAGCCCATTCTTTCTCTCAGTTGCATTATATTTATGCTTATCTTTCATGGATATGGATCTTGAGCTATGGTACATGAGTTGGTTCTGGAGGGTTCATTTGAGAGATGGTTTAGCATTGGTTATCTCCATGTGCATATGTTGTTATGTTGGTTGAATTTGGGAGATGGTTTTATATTGGGCATATTCCTTGGATTAGGAATGGTTATTCCTTGGTTTAGGAATGGTTTTATTGAGTTTGATCTTCTTGTGAGAGGCTTACATCCATGATTAGTTATATGGTATGGTTTGGGTGTTGTTGAGGCTTCTTGTTGGGGTTTTATGGAGGAGATCATACTTGCACAGCTTACATCTAGAGGTGTGTGTAGAAGGACATGATACATGTTATGATTTGCATGGTTTCTCTAGTCTTGGTTATCTTCCTGGATGTTTAGTTTTGACTACATTAGATTTGAGATTGGTTGGAGATTGTGATCACTGGTTTGTGCTCATGTATGTCATGTGAGAGATGACATGGTTATTTCTTTCTCTTTCCTTTGTTGGTTGTGGAGAATTTGGGAGACTATTGGAGACTTGTTATGAGAGTTATTCTTGCAGGATATTGGATTATGTATTGTGGATGTCCTTGATACTACATGGATTCACTTCTTTGAGATGTGTTGAGTGGATTGGTTATAGTTTTGACATTATCTTTTGCAATGGGAGCTTTTTGGTATATATGTGGCAGGTATTGCTCTTGAGGCTTGTGATTGCAGGTTGCAGATTGGATATGTCAGTGATATGAGATTCACTTGTTATACCTTTGAGGTATGGATAGTTGGATGGGTTTGGCACTTTGCTGTGGGTGCTATTTCAGCTATGGATATTTTGACAACTACGGATACATGTGATTACCTTTGGATCAGGTTTTTTGTGCTTGGATTTCAGTTGGTACAGGATTTTATGATCTTCTAATGCGACAGGTTGGGTGGTTTTCTCTTTGGATGGCTTCTATCTATGTCTAGTGGCAGTGGCATAATAGGAGGTGAGATCATTCATGTTTGAGATGCTAGATACTTTGATTTTGTTGTGGGTACCAGGATGGAGCACTTGGTGTATTTTGATCCATGATGGTGGATGTGCTAGGAGGGATTGTTCCCTTGTTCATTTTGTGTGGCTACGGATTGACCCTATGCAATGTATACAACAAGTGGGAGATTGTTGAGATAATGGGTGTTGCACACATTGCATAATATTGTTATTTTATTATTTTATTTTTATTATGTAATGTTGTACCTAGATGGATGTGCAACATGTAAAGATTCCCATGGAATATTCTTGATGAGTTGTATTGTAACATTGTGATAATATTTCATGTAATTATTTAATATTGGGGGAAAAGAATTAAATGCCCAATATTAAATGTGGGGTCAGTGGGTTCGGTAGCACATGGTTTATGTAATACCACTTGGTGGTTTTGCGGGACTTGCTACTATATAAGCAGCCACAAGGGTAGTTGTTGTAGAGAGAGAGAGAGAGTGACAAGGAAAAGACAAAAGGCAAGAGTCGAGCGGGACAAGGCTTGACAGGTTAGCCAAGGGAGCATTTGTGAAGGTTGAAAGCATGGCATGGGATGTGTGGATTCATGCTTGTTCACATAGTTTTCTCGGTTGTGGCTATGGCCATGAAGGCTTCCATGGTTGTATGGCAATGGTATTTTTTGCTGAATAATACATGATGATGGATGCTTTTGGAGGCTGGGTTTTTTCCCTCAATGAGGGTTTCCCAGGGTATATCTTGTGTCACATTTTGTGGGTATGTTGTCTTTTCTCTTGCATGTGGATTTTAATTCCGTGTTTATTTTAGATCTATTATGGGTTATGTGGAAACGGTTATATTCTTTATTGCCAAGTTTCCTTACAGGATTTCAACACCCCTATCAAACATAATGAAAAATCAGGAGGGATGACTCTAGATCTGGATAGCAGACTTGACTTGATAAAATTTATTAATAATAATGTTCTACTAGATGTGGATCTTATTGGTTCTCAATTTACCTGATCTAACAAAAGGGTTGGAAAGGACCAAATACAAGCTATACTTGATAGAGCTTTATTTTCTTTGGATTGGTTGTCGAGCTACAATTGTAAGTTGTTGTCACTTCCCCATGTGGGATTGGATCACTCACCTTGGTGCTTCTATGTTGAGGTTGTCTCAAGTAAAGCCAATCATCCTTTTAGGTTTGAAAGAATGTGGTTGCTTCATAAAAACCTTGATGATAGAATAAGGGAATGGTGGAATATATAGGTTGAAGGAACTACTATGTTCAAAGTTGCTAAAAAACTTAGTAATGTTAAAACCAAAGTCAAGATTTGGAATACAAAGGTATTCGGAGACATTTTTAAAGAAAATGAGGAGATTTTTTCAAAGCTATCTTTAATTCAAGAAGTTATCAAAAAATTTGGATTTACGGAGTAGCTAAAGTTAGAGGAAGGCAATTATCTTACAAAAACCCATAATGTTATGTCCAAGGAGGAAACCTATTGGACACAAAGGTCAAGGGTTTTATATCTTCAAGCTAGTGATTAAAATACCAATTTTTTCCACATAACTGCTTCCAAGCACAATGTGGCCTTAAGAATCAATACCATGAAAATTGAGGATGGTTTCTAGAATAAAGATGATCAAATCAAAACTGTTATGACTGATTAATTTTCTAAAATTCTTCAATGGGAAAATTTGTAAGTTCAGTTGCAGAAGAGTCTTCTTGAAGTAATTCCTAAAGATATAAATGATTTTCAGAATAAGAATCTTACAATCATTCCCTCAACTAAGGAAATAAAAGTGGTAGTTTTTTCTTTTGAAGGGGAAAAGTCCACAGGCCCGGATGGCTTTCTGATGGTCCTTTTTCAAAAACATTGGCAGATTGTAGAAGGTGATGTGACTAATGTTGTCAAAGATTCTTTTGGATCCCAAACTTTGCTTACTAAACTCAATGTGAATTTCATTACCTTAATTCCTAAAATCCCTAGAGCTAACAAAGTGGATGGTTTTAGACCAATAAGTCTATGCAACTCTTTACACAAAATAATCTCAAAGGTGCTCACTTCAAGATTGTTAGCTATTCTTCCCTCTATTATCTCAGAGCAACAAAATGGGTTTTTCCTAGGAAGGCAAATACTGGATTTTTTATTACAATGCATGAAAATATTCATTCCCTCTAGATGCCGCACAAAGAAGGATTCCTTATGAAATTAGATATGTCCAAGACTTATGATAGGGTTGATTGGAATTTCCATTTCAGTTTCTTAGCTCGATGGGCTTAAGTAATAGAGTGGTCAATCTGATTAGACAACTTATTACTTCTTCTTCAGCGTCTACTTTGGTGAACTATTAATCTTCAAAAAAAAATTAAACCTTCTAGAGGTATTAGACAAGGTGACCCAATTTCACCTATCCTTTTTTCTATTATGGTTGAATCTTTGGGGAGACTTATAAGTTATTTTTTTGAAACAAATATGATAAAGGGTCTTAATCCCTCCTTTGGGCCTAAAGATTTCTCTCATGAGCAATTTTTTGATGACACTATCCTGATGGGTAGATGAAAATAAAAGAATCAAAAATGTTTAAGGAAGTGCTCACAGTTTATACTAAATCCTCTAGTTAACTTATTAACTATTCTAAGAGTGATTCTTGATTGCAAAATAGGAGCATTCCTAGACATGTACCTTGGTCTTCCCTTGGGTTTAAAGGTGGGTGACTCCTTCTAGAACAAAATAATTGATAGATTCAATGCCAAACTTGTAGGATGGAAAGGGGCTCTTCTAAGTCAAGCTAGTAAGATCCAAGTCCTTAAAGCTACTCTACAAAATCTTTTTATCTATGCCCTGAGTCTTTTCTCTATACTAGCAAAATTTTCCAACGCTATAAAAACAATTCAGAGAAACTTTCTTTAGATGGGGGTTGAGAAGAAGAATATATTTCATTTGGTTAAATGGGAAGATGTCTATAAATAGAAGAATTGTGGTAAGCTTGGGCTAAGAAATATAAGGTTGACTAATAAAGCTCTTCTTGCTAAACAATTATGGAGAGGTTTTTACTCTAACAAAGAATGGAGTAGTATTCTTAAAGACAAATATCTTTCAAATTTTAATAATTTGTATTCTTTCCTAGATTTTGAAGAGAGAATTAATGGTTTGGTC
The DNA here is from genome assembly GCA_028749045.1 of Cupressus sempervirens. Classification (NCBI taxonomy): domain Eukaryota; kingdom Viridiplantae; phylum Streptophyta; class Pinopsida; order Cupressales; family Cupressaceae; genus Cupressus; species Cupressus sempervirens. Next base: position 981,393,489 of record CM053792.1, on the reverse strand, counting down.
ATTTGGAATGGTATTCAGAAGAGTAGAAATCAAGTGAAAATTGGTAATGGTTAGATTCTAGGTAATGGTCTAATGATTGATTTTTGGGATGATCAAGGGCTAATGGAGAAACCAATGAAGGATTACCCTAACCTTGTTATTCATTGAAATGCTTGTATTTTCAATTTTGGGAGGAAAGTGGCCAACTCCTGAAGGAATGATACTTGGCTGAATCTGACTGTCATCAATCAGGAACTAAATTTGATATCAAATAATCTTAATCAATGGTTTATAAGAGAGAATGTGGAGGACAAGTTTATCTGGAAATTTAACCTAGATGGAAACTATAGTGTGACTTCTTGCTATGAGGAAATTTTTTTAACTAGGAGAAACCCTTTTGGCCTAAGGCTTGGGTCAAAGATCTTACTCCAAAAATCAATACTTTTTACTGGACTTTTCTTTAAAATAAAATCTTGACTACCGATAATCTAGTTAGAAAGGAAATGATTAATCCTAATAGATTTTACCTATTTCAATAGGAGGCAGAAAATGCTAATCATCTTCTATTGAATTGTTAATACACGAAGGAAATTTGGAACTTGATCCTAGCTAAAATGGACCTGTCTTGGATTTTTCCTAACTCCATTCAAGATTATTTTGAGCAATGGAGAAGCCCTAAGAACAACTCCTCTTTTCAAAATATTTTGAATTTCATTGCTCCCAATATCACTTGGCATACCTGAAAAGAGAGAAACAATCATATTTTTAGGGATAAGCATAGGAAGGCTAAAGATAATGTGGAAAGAATAATCTTTTTCATTAATGAAAATTTTCATATTTCTAATGATGGAAACAACAACTATAAGGTGAGTGAGAAGGAAAGCCTTGAGAGCTAGGAGATTTCTAAGTTTAAGAAAGACTCAAAAATGAAAGAAGGGAAGATGTCGTCTGGACTCCCCCCCTCCCCCAACATGGTTGCGTCAAAGCTAACTTTGATGGTGCTACCAATAGGAACACAGGTATTGCTAGTTGTGGTTGTATTTTTAAGAAATGAGTTTGGAATTGTCTTGCTGTGATTGCTACACCTTTGGGAACTCAAACCAGTCATTGTGCGGAAGCAATGGAAGCTCTCATTATTATTAGTGTGATTAGGAAAACTAGTAGTAAATGGGTTTGCCTTGCCAGAGATTCAAAAAATATAGTTAACTATATGAAAGGGTAGTAGAATCCTAGTATTATAATTAGTCATATTATGCAAAAAATCAAAACTAAAATTAAAACTTTTGAAGAAATCTATGTTTCTTATGAATTTAGAGAAGCAAATAAAGTTGTTGATGGGTTGGCTAATTTGGCCACGAGGACTACTGACATTATGTTGCCAAGTTTTAGTCCTACCCTTGTAAAACTTAAAGTCATTAGTATTTAAGTGAGTCTATGTCCAATTTGTATTGTCTAAGTTTCCTCTATGTTACTTACTTCTCATCTTTCCCGAATATATCACTTTCTATATTATTTAGGTATCCTTGCATTACCTTTACCCATCATTTTGTGCGGGTTTCCTATTTTTTTGGTGCGCGAGAGTTCTAGGTGTCTAGGAATGGTTGGGATGTGTTTGGACATCTTTCTAATGAGAATTAGGTTGTTCATGTTTAACTATCTACGATCTTACCTCAACATCTTTTTTCCTACAGATTCTGAGCAATCAAACTAGTTTTCCTCTGGTGAACTTAATCAAGTATGTATCTGAAGGATAAAGTCATGCCAATGATTAAGAAGTTGTGTATATGATTATGTCATGATGGAAAGACCCACGAAGTTGTGGATCAAATCCTAGAAGAAGACCATTCATATTCCAAAGGCAAATTTTACCTTCACGAGGAAGAGCGGATCTATGGGTTTTCTGTTGTGCACTAATGGAAGTGAAGGTGTTTTTTTCTTCTTTGGAAGCTACAATGATTTATGTGAAATCCAAGCCTTTACATATAAGAAATAAAAGCATGATGTTGAATGAACTATTGTGAACTATTAATCAGTGAGGTATGTTCGAGATCTGGCTTTGAAGCCATCAGATTGAGGTTAAAGGGTAAAGTGTTGTTAGTTTACTCCATTCAAGGAAATGTTGTTAAGCGATGGTTTTTCCATCCCTAGGTAATAAAAAAGGATACTTCTTTGAAGGCTTTAAAAATGGAAACACAAGTGTCTTTAAAGTGTCAATATTACTCAAAGATGCTCAAAAGATACTTCCAAAAAAGTCAGTGGTTAGAATGTGACCCCAATATAAAAGAAAGGAAGTGTTAAATGCTTAAGGCAGAAAGTGAAAGAATAAATTTTGCAAGCTAAAAAAGGATCACTCCCCGTGTTGTGATTTCGAGTAGAAGGAAAGTGGGTTTGCAAAATAGATAACTTTCTCTCTCTCCCTTGCATATGTTAATCTTATCAAGTATTTTTGCATTCTGGGTTCTGAAGCGAAATAAGGCACTCGCCACAGAACTTAAGAACTAGTTTTGTTAAGTGATATTTAGTAATATCACTTTACTCTAAGTAAAGTAATAGAGCTTCCAGAAATACAAGTTTTTATGTGCAAGTGAACGGAAAGTTTAAATAGTCATTGATCATGGAATTAAATGAAAATTCTATAGTTATAATCATTGGCTAAACTTAATTTCATTTGTGTGGTGCCAAAGTTCTAATTTCTCTACCTATTTCATCGAAATTGCCTGAAATGATTTCTTCAAGCATATTAAAATGGCTATTTATCGAGAATTTTATCCTACAATCATAACGAATGGAAATCAGAATTGTGAGTTATAATAAGTTAATAGGCCTAGAGAGTGAATTAAAAGAGCTAATAGATACTTCATTCAAATTTTAGGATTTGAGTGATCTCCATAGGAGGCTCAATTCTCAGCCAATTCACTCGATCATACAAAACCTTAAAGAGAGCATATTGGTTGAGGCAATTGCTTTCTAATGGTAGTACATGTACTAGAGCTTGTGAGGGAATGTATTGAGAGATATGACCCAGAAATAAAGCTGATTTTATTTCCTAATCAATACATCCTCATCTCGATCAACAAGGCACTGATGCAGTCTACATTCAACATTCCCATAAAAGAGGAGTATTGTGATATTGACTTTGGCTCTTCCGCATCTATGTTCAATAAGAAGAAGACCCTCTAATGGGAAGACATGCAAAGAACATGGTTTCAGACTCCTCACTCAAAGAAGAGGAAAATGGCCCAAGACCCTTTTCGACAGAAATTTAAATAGAGAGATAGTAGATATTCTTTCACTATTGCTTAGACTAAAAGGAAAAGAGGAGATCTTGTTAGGATTAAACCTCAAACAGAAATAATAATTATAGGAAAATATAAACAATATCAAAAAATAATAGATCACACAGAAAAGAACACAAGACACCAAGATTTAACATAGTTCACTCAAACCCTAAGCTACATCCACCAAATAGAAAGTCCAATATTATTATGATCCAGTGATTACAACCTGATTACAATCTGTAATCCCTTATAGCTCAATACCACCACAAGAACCAATTTTTGCATCACATCTTATGAGAATGCCTAACCCTAAGCCCTTTTATACAAGTAATTTTATGTTGCTTTAGGGTTACAACATGTTAGTCATATGTTACCCATACATCAGCCACAATGTTGGCCACAATTCAAAAAAAAATTAAGAATTTATGAAGTATGTATAGTACTTCCCTGATCAATCACCACAAATTAACAATCTCCCACTTGGAGACTAATCAGACTCCACACTAGACGACAATCTCCCACTTGGAGACTGATCATGTAGCAATACCACTATCACATGGGGCTCCCACTAGATCAAATCACCCTAGACTCTGATATTCTTTTATTCATGTTTAGTTTAGAAGACTGACCAAAGTTGAAGAGGAATTCAGCTTCTCCCTAATCACTACCTTTGTATTTACATATCCACTGGATTGTCATATGTATGTATCTTATCCAACTTTAACTATCCATCACCCAAAATTGACTAAATGAAATGGTAGTGCAACTGAATATGTTTTGTCTTTGAATGCAAAGTTGAATTCTTTGCAAGATGAATGACACTCTGGCTATCTATAAACAAATAATTATCCCTCTCAGGGTGTCCTAATTCTTCCAAGAAGAACTAAAGCCATGTCATCTCCTTGTCTGCCCCTATAGTAGCAACATACTCTACCTTTGTAGTGGATAAAGCATTAACTTTCTGTAACCTAGAAATCCATCTCATGATTGCTCCACCAACAATAAATACATAACCTGTAGTACTCCTCCTAGTATCAATATCTCCTACCAAATCTGAGTCAAGATATCCCTGTAAATTAGGAGTAGAGCCCCCAAAATGTAAACACTTACTAGATGTTCCTCTCAAATATCTAAGAATCCATTTTACTACATTCCAATCCTCAATTCTTAGATGATCCATATACCTGCTAACGACTCCCACTACATGTGCAATATCTGGCCTTGTACATACCATAGCATAGATCAAGCTTCCTATAGCTTAAGCATAGGGTACCATGGACATCTTATTCTCCTCTTCTTGTATTTTTGGACACATCTCCTTAGTCAACTTCAAATGACCAGGTAAAGGTGTGATGACAGCTTTAGCATTCTCCATAGAGAAACATTGCAAAACCTTCTCAACATAATCAAACTGAGATAGTGTCAATTTCTTATTTTTCAAATCTCTACAAATATTCATACCAAAGATTTGTGTTTCTACCCCCAAATCCTTCATAGCAAATGTATGTACTAACTAGCATTTCAATCCGTTAATGTGATCCATGTTAGACCTAGGGTCAAGCATATCATCAACATATCAACATAAAATAATGTAGTTGTCATCATCCAACCTCTTAAAATAAAAAATAAAAATCTAAATGACACCTACTATATCCATGCTCATGCATAAAATCATCAAATTTTAGATACCATTGCCGAGGTGCTTGCTTCAAGCCATATAAACTTTTCTTCAATCTACAAACTAAGTTCTCCTTACCTTTGACCTCAAATCCTTGTGGCTGAGCCATATATATCTCTTCATCCAAATCACCATAAAGGAAGGTTGTTTTAACATCAAGCTATTCTAAATTTAAATCTTCAGTAGCCACAATACTTAAAATAGTATAAATAGAAGTCATTTTAACAATAAGAGAGAATATTTCATCAAAATCAATGCCCTTTTTTTGTGCAAATTATTTTACAACTAACCTAGCTTTAAATATTTTCTTACCTCCATCCTCTTCTTTTAACCTATAAATCCATTTATTCTATAAAGCCCTTGTACCCATGGGCAACTTGCATAAATCCCATGTCTTATTTTTCAGCAAAGATTCTATTTTGTATTTCATGGTATACTCCCACTAAATCTTAGTATCTACCTACACAGCTTCATCATAACATTCAAGTTCACTAGCATCAGTAAGTAAAATATAATACAAGGAAGGAGAAAATCTTTCTGGAGATATACTTAGCCTTGTTCACCGTCTAACATTCATGGGGTTGTGTACTATTTTTTGTTGTGGTTGTTGCACATCATGAGAAATTTTTAGAACATCATCTTTTAGAGTATCATCCAACACTACATAATCATCTTCTTTATTCTCATGTTGTTGCAATAGATCTTTGTACAACACTTTCTCATTGAATATGACATCCCTGCTTCTTACAATTTTATAATATTCAAAATCCCAAAGCCTATAACCAAATTTATTAATGCCATATCCAAAAAACACACATTTCTTTGACTTAACTTCCAACTTGGTTCTATTTTCATAATCTATATGAGGAAAAGCTTCACAACCATAGGTCTTAAGAAAAGAATAACTCACCTTCTTACCAGTCCATGCTTCCTCTGGATTACCACAACCCCAAGGAGTAGAGGGACCTCTATTAATAAAATATATAGTACTATTAATAGCCTCTACCCACATGTGTAAGGGAAACTCAGCATGTAACCTCATGCTCCTTGCACACTCCATTATAGTCATGTTCATGTGTTCAACCCCTCCATTTTCCTGTGGAGTCCTTGGAATAGTTTTCTATCTATGAATACCATTAGTGGAGCAATAATCTTCAAATTCATGACTATAATACTCACCACCATTATCAAATCTGAGACATTTTAATTTTCTGCCAATCTCATTTTCAACCAAGCATTTCTATTTCTTAAAAGTTTGAAATACATCAAATTTTTGTTTAAGGAAATAAACCCATACTTTTCTAGTTTCATCATCAATAAATATAACATAATAATGAGAGCCACCGAGGGAAGATACCTAAGCTAGTCCTATTGGAAATATAGAAGGAGTAACTAAGAGGGGGGGTGAATCAGTTAGCACTAAAATAAATCCCATATCCCTTAGATGTCAACCATAAAAACTAATTTCAGATGTTATTCAGTAAATACACAAAAATATTGTAACTCGGTAAATGCAAAGTGTGATTTACTTTTAACTAATCTTAAAATATTCATAGTAATTAATTTGTGAGCATAAGAGAAATAACATGAACACATGAGACACTAAGATTCAATATGGAAACCCAATATGGGAAAAACCACCAATGTAACTGATTATTATTTTCACTCTTTTGAAGTGAGCCCTGTTAGGAGCCAACCTGATTAAAGGTTACAAAACACACTATTAGGTGTGACCTTGTTAGAGGATTTAATCACCCTATAAGGAGTGGCCTTGCAAGATATCTTAAAAAAATTCAATGGAACTGTCACCTTGTTAGAGGATTTACAACTGGTTGTTAAACCAACTTTTCTAAGAGATTTAGATCACTACTACAATGGTTAGAGAGTAACAATAAAATGACCTGATTGTGATACAACTGAATTGTTGATTATAGATCTATATTCTACTTCATCATTGATCCTTCTTGATCAAATACCACTTTTTTGCTCCACAAGGACACCTGCTTATCCTTCCAGTTCGCTCTCACTCTTTTTTTTTTCAATCCAATCAACACACTTGCACACACACTAAAAATCTCAACTTGACCTTTCATTTATATCAACCAGATTTTCAAGTTGGCTCAATAACTAATAATCATTACCACAATCAGCTAGAAACAATACTTAAAATAAATAAGCTTCTTATGCCAAAACAATAAAACCCTTCATTGGTCGACCCTACTTGGTAAATACTAGTTCTAAGATAATTTTCTATGTTAACCAATAGAAGCTTGGTTAACATTGCAAACTTGCAAAGATATCCTTTGGCAACCGAGTGAACTCAGTGAATGTTGACTCTGTCTAGCTTTCCTTTGTTAATTATGAGAACTCAATTAACATTGTTTCCTACCTAAATTCCTTCGACACTCGAGTGAGCTCGGTAGACACCATCTTTGTAGAGTAAACTTCAGGAACACTCAATAGACAAGGAAAACTATCTTGTTGACCAAGTGAGCTTGGTAAGCACTGACTGACAACTGATATGACATTTGTGTTACATCAAAGACAACACACAATTAGGCAGTTGTATCCAACAATCTCCCTCTTTGCCATTGATGGAAACACATGATGTCATAGCACAATGAAATTTGAAAACAAGACTTTCTCTGATAGAAAGTTTCTCCTTCTTAGATTTTTACCAAAAACTTCTTCTCTTTCATGCAGTAATCTCCCTCTATGAAGGAATTAAATAACTTCTAACAAATTTTAGAAAGATATGACAGTAATCTTCTCCTTCTTTGATAACACATTCCAAATATATGACATACCAAATTAGTATTAATGTACCTTGAGTATTGATTCATATGCAATATTCCCTTTGACTATGTTGCATCAATTGATTGATCTTCAACTTGGTTCCTATTGATGCATCACTAAAACTTTATTTAGTGAGCTTTAGATAGGGGAATGACCCCTAACTTACCTCTTAGATATAGGAATGCATCTTTACGTAATGGCTTGGTGAATATGTCTACAATCTATTCTTTTCTGTGAAAATATTCTAATTCAATTTCTTTATCCTGCACCAATTCTCTGACAAAATGATATTTTATAGCAATGTGCTTAGTTTTGGAGTGTATCACTAGGTTCTTTGATATGTTAATTGTGTTGGTGTTATCACAATACATGACAACCGGTTCTTTGATCTCAACCTTCATGTCTTCCAACAACTATTTAAACCAAACAATATTAGAACAATTCACTACTATTGCAACATATTCTACTTCTACTGTAGATTCGGATGTGTAGTTTTGTTTCTTGCTTGTTCAAGATACCAATATTTTACCAAGAAAAAATGATCCACCACTTGTACTCTTTCTGTCATCAAGATTTCCTAACCAATCAGCATCAGTGAATACCTTTAGGTCTAAGTTTCCTCCAAGTTTGTACCATAGACCATAATCTTCAGTACCTTTCAAATATCCCCAAATTCTTTTGATTGTCATCATATGATTTTCTCTGGGTTTAGCTGAGAATCTTGACACTATCCCAATTGCTAAAGCAATATCAAGCCTTATATAAACTACATACTATAATTTTCTAATCATTGATCTATATAAGGTCTAATCTTCCTCTTTTGAATCATCATCTTTGGTAAGTTTTAGTCCAGTACACATGACGGTTCGAATTGGTTTAGAATCTTCCATTGAAATTTCTTGAGTATCTCTTTGATATACTTAGATTGAGTAATTTAGATGTTATCCTTGTTTTATTGTATCTATAGTCCAACAAAATAAATTAATTCACCAAACATGGACATTTCAAACTCTTTGTTCATTTGTTTTAAAAATTCTTTGCATAGATCATCATTTCCTATAAATAGAGTGTCATCCACAAATAATTCTACCAATACAATCTTGTTATTTGGTCCTTCCTTAACATACAAACTATTGTTATCATTAGTTCTTTGAAAACCAATCTTTATAAGGTAGTTGTGCAACCTTTCATACCATGCTCTAGGAGCTTGTTTAAGACCATATAGTGCTTTGTGTAATTTGTAGACCATGTCCTTTTTGTCTAGATCAACAAAACCTTTTGGTTGTTCAATGTAGAGTTATTCATCTAGTATACCATTGAGAAACGTAGATTTAACATCCATCTGATATACTTTAAATGCTCTATGACCAACATACACAAGTAGAGTCCTAACACCTTCTAATCTTGCAACAGGAGAAAAAGTCTCACCATAATCAATTCCTTCTTCTTGAGAATATCCTTTACACACCAATCTTGCTTTGTTTCTTGATACTTGTCTATCTTCATTCAGCTTATTTTTGAATACCCATTTTGTTCCAATCGCATTTTTATCTTTAGGCTTGGGAACAAGAGTCCAAATTTTGTTCTTCTCTATTTGTTATATTTCTCCATTCATAGCTTCAATCCAACTTTCATTTTGCAATGCATATTTAACACTTCTAGGTTCAAAATCAGCAAGTAAACATGTAGATTTTAGCTTACTTCTTGTCATAGTACCTTTTGATTTATCTCCAATAATCTAATCAAGTGCATGATGCCTTCTAACCTACTTGGCCAATATAGGTTCTTTACCTTTTGAATGAATTGCACTGTCTTCATTTTGAATTTCATCTTCTGGCTTAGTTTGCTTAGACTTGGTAGGCATTAGCTCGGTAGCTTCAAAATGTGACTCGGGTCCTTGTGACTTGGTTTGAACTTCTTGCTACTTGGTAACTGAGGAAGACTTAGGAGTTGAAGTCTCCTTATTGACAAATGTGTCTAGCAATGTATCAGGTTCAAAGTAAATGAATCTTTTGTAATCTTTTAGTTCCTTTTTGCTTTCTTCTTTAGTTCTTTCTGCAAACTCATCAATTCTCACATGTGCACTTTTTATGATTTTATGAGTAGACAAATTCAAACATATATATGCCTTATTTCTACAAGAATATCCTAAGAATATACCTTCATCACCTTTTACATCAAAATTTCCTTTTCTAGACTCTTTCAAGATATAGCATTTACTTCCAAATACTTTCAAGTAACTTACATTGGGTTTATAGCCATACCATAATTCATAGGGAGTTTTATATGAGTCCTTCTTCAACTGTACTCAGTTCAAAGTATGAACTGCAATGCTGATAGCTTCCTTCTAGTATTTGATAGCAATATTCTTTTCAATCATTAGAGTCCTTACACAATCCATGATAGATATGTTTCTTCTTTCAACTATTCCATTCTACTCGGGAGTACCAAGGGCTAATACCTATCTTTTAATTCCTCTTTCAATGCAAAAGTTATTGAATTCATTGGAGATGAATTCACCACCTCTATCTGATCTTAAGCATTTCAATCTTTTCCTTGTTTCCTTTTCTATTCTTGCTAGATATCATTTGAATTTCTCAAATGCTTCTGACTTTTCTATAAGATACATAACAGTCATCATTCTGGAATATTCATCAACAAAAAGAATAAATATTTTTTCTCCACTATAGTTTTTTATTCCAATGGGTCCACATAGGTCGGCATGCACAACTTCCAAGACATGTTCAGACTAATAGTTTTGGTTGTTAAAACTAGTCCTTCCCATTTTGCCAATCTGACAATTTTTGCATAAACCAACATTTGGTTTCTTCAAACTAGGAATGTCTCTCAGTATTCTGAATTTGCTTATCTTGACCATATTATCAAAGTTTACATGACATAATCTTCTATGCCATGACCAACTTTCTCCCATTTGAGCAATAAAACATGAACAATCACTAAGATCAAGATAAAATAGGTTACCTCTTGTTTGTTTTCCTAATCCAATTAGATTACCTTTGTCATCCAATATTCTTTCCTTTGCATGCATGAATTCCACCTTGAATCCAATGTTTATTAGTTGTTCCACACTCAAAAAATTATGTTTTAGTCCTTCAACCTAATAGGCATTGTCACATACAAGTTTTTTTTAATGAGATTCGGCCTTTCTCTTATATGCAACAAGGTTCATTGTTTCCAAACTTTACACTACCACCATCATAGTCTTCAAAGTGTTCAACCTTTGTTTTGTCTCCAGTCATATGATGTGAAAATCCACTGCCTATGATCCATGTGTCATTTTTACTGATATAAGAGATAAGTGCCATCTTATCTTCTTCATCATCATATTCATCTTTCAAAGCAATGTATACTATCTCATCTTCACTGCTATCAGAATCTTTAGCCATAAAGCAAGTCTTCTTACCTTTGTCCTTGAATGATTTGTAATTTTTGAAATCCTTCTTGTCATTGCACTTGTGACTTTTCTTGTCATCCTTGCTTTCTTTGTTTGGGCACTTAGCAGCAATATGACCAATTTCTCCACATGAAAAATAGATTAAGGGAAGTTTACCTTTGTATTTTCCTCTGCCTCTAGAATATTTCCTTACAATTAAAGCTTCAACAACTTCAACATCGCTATTAGAACTTTCCTCTGATTCCTCTTCACTTTCTACCTGAATGTCCTTTATTTTCTTTCCTTTTTCTTTGAGTGAAAGTTTGGCTTCAAATGTTGATTCAATATTCTTGGAAGCTGGAACATAATTGTCATAGTTGTCTGGCTCAAAAGCTGTCAATCTTCTTCTAAGGTATCCAAAGTTATCTTGTGATTCAACTCACACATATTTTCTTGAATAGTAGATACTCTAATTACATATATAGGAAGTAATGTTCTGAGAACTTTACTTACAACAGTTTCATCATTCATTTCTCCTCTAAAAGCTCTAATTGTACTGACACTGGCTTTGATTCTTTCCACATATTTGGAAACATTTTCATCTTCTCTCATTCTCATTTGATCAAATTGTCCTCTAAGGCTTTCTGTTTTGGCTCTCCTCACATTGTCATCCCCACCATAGATGTCCTTTAGCTTGTTCCATATACCAAATATAGTTTTGCAATCCTTGATATCATCAAATTCATCATAGCTAAGAGTAGATGCAATATCAATCATTATGGTGCTATGGTTCTTTTTCTCAGCAATATCTCCAACAAATAATGTACCAGTGGGAGTTGTGTATTCTTCATCAAGGTATTTCAACCTTGAATCACTAATGGAGGCTAGATGAAGTCTCATGAGTCCCTACCATGCTGAAAATTTGTCTCTATTTAGCTTTGAAATTTCTCTCTTGTAAGACATCTTATCTTTAGCTTAGGTCCTTGAAACCTTCATGCAAGCACCAAAAGCTCTTATACCAATTTTTGGAAATATAGAAGGAGTAACTAAGAGGGGGGGTGAATCAGTTACCACTAAAATAAATTCCATATCCCTTAGATGTCAACCATAAAAACTAATTTTTGATATTATTTAGTAAATACACAAAAATGTTGTAACTTGGTAAATGTAAAGTGTAATTTACTTTTAACTGATCTTTAAATATTCATAGTAATTAATTTGAAAGCATAAGAGAAATAACATGAACACATGAGACACCAAGATTTAACATAGAAACCAAATATGAGAAAAACCATCAATGTAACTAGTTATTGTTTTCACTCTTCTAAAGTGAGCCTTGTTAGGAGCCAACCTGGTTAAAAGTTACAAAACACACTGTTAGGTGTGACCTGGTTAGAGGATTTAATCACTATGTAAGGAGTGGCCTTGCAAGAGGTCTTAAAACAATTCAATGGAACTATCACCTTGTTAGAGGATTTACAATTGGCTATTAAACCAACTCTGTTAAGAGATTTCGATCACTGCTACAATGGTTAGAGAGTAACAATGAAATGACCTGATTGTGATGCAATTGAATTGCTGATTACAGATCTCTATTCTACTTCATCCTTGATCCTTCCTGATTGAATAACACTTTTCTACTCCACAAGGATACCTGCTTATCCTTCTAGTTCACTCTCACTCTTTCTTTCTCAATCCAATCAACACACTTGTACACACACTAAAAATCTCAACTTGACCTTTCATTTATATCAACCAAATTTTCAAGTCAACTCAATAACCAATAATCATTACCAAAGTTGACTAGCAACAATACTTAAAATAAATAAGCTTCTTATGCCAAAATAAAAAAATCCTTCATTGGCCGACCCTTCTCGATAAATACTAGTTTTGAGATGAATTCCTATGTTAACCAATAGAAGCTTGGTTAACACTGCAAACTTGCAAAGATATCCTTTGGCAACCAAGTGAACTCAGTGAACACTAACTTTGTCCAACTTTGCTTTCCTAATCATGAGAACTCAATTAACACTGTTTCCTGCCTGAATTCCCTTGATGCCCGAGTGAGCTCGGTAGACACTGTCTTTGCAAAGTAAACTTCAGGAATGCTCGGTAGACAAGGAAAATTATCTTGCTGACCAAGTGAGCTCAGTAAGCACTATCTAACAACTAATATGACATTTTTGTAACATCAAAGACAACACAAAATTAGGCAATTGTATCCAATAGGTCCCCATATATCTATATACACAAGCTCTAATTTCTCCCTTTTATTTTCCTTCCCAGTCCTCACAAAACTCACTATCTTTTATTTTCCATACACACAACTTTTACAGAAGTTCATATTACCACATTTTAGACCTGGTAAAACTTTCTTTGAATGAAGTACTTTCATACCTTTCTCACTCATGTGCCCAAGTTTGTTGTATCATAGTATTGTATCAGAATCTACAGCAACTATTTGTTCTCCCTACTCAATCGTTTGAACATTAATTTTTCTCTGAAATAATCAAAGTAGAAGGAACAATATGACTTTTACAAAGATATAAGGTGCCTACTTTCATACCTCTATCTACTACAAGGGAACCTTTTAAAACCTTCCAATTTTTATCATTAAAAGTAACTACAAAACCCTCATCACTAAGTTGTCCTGCTAAAATTAAATTCTTGCTCAACCTTGGAACATGTCATACCTCATGTAGTAGCCAATATTTTTCATTTTGCAACTTAATTTTTACTTATTCCTTTCCAACAATCTGAAAGGGTTTATTATCCCCCAAATAAACAAGCCCAAAATCCCCTTGGACATAATCAATGAAATAACCTCTATGAGGTGTAGCATGAAATGAAGCACCAAAATCTAAAACCCATGAACCATCAACACTTTCTAAAGACAGAAGCAAAGCATCCCCTTCGAATTTTTTACTTACCACATTTTCCTCCTTGTCTCCATCTGGTTTATCTCCTTCATTTTTCTTTCAAGTCCAACAATCTTTCTTTTTATGCCCTGGTTTCTCACAATACATGCAATCATTCGGTCCTCTCGATTGAGACCTCCTCCTCTTTGAATTTCTTCTTGATTTCCCATGATTTTGAGAATTTGTTCCTCTCTTAGTTGTTCTATCTTTGCTTTGTGTGTTCAAAGCACTTCCTGATGTACACCCACCTGAGGATTTCCCACAAGTTTACACACTCAAAATAACTGTCATGCCCTAAATTTAACCTAACAAAACGCAACCATTTTTTTTTTTTAACTCATAAAATTTTACATAAATATATATATATATATATATACACACACACACATATATATACACATATATATGTATATATATATATATATATACATATACATATATATGTATATGTATGTATATATATACATATATATGTATATGTATGTATGTATGTATATATATATATATATACATATACATATATATGTATATGTATGTATATATATACATATATATGTATATGTATGTATGTATGTATGTATATATATATATATATATATATATACTCTTTATTTATTTTATTTTATTTTTTATTGTTATCCCAAAATTACCCAAACTTACTAATTATATATTTATTGAAAAGATCCTAAGTTCACATCTAAATAAGTAACCATCTAATTATACTAGGATATTTCAAATATTAACGTAGGAGGTGGAGACAATAACAATATGTCATCCAATACTCCTATCACACTATTTTAAATATGTGACTACCCATACAAAAGAATTTCTTTTATTTTATTTTATTTATATATTTATAGATATATATATTTTAATTTCTTTTATCCTATAGTTTCCAAGGCTATCTCTTAGCCAATTAAGTAATTAAATTAATTAAATTCTTACAACTAACTCAATTATTACTTCCCTTCATAACTATAATGATTAGCTCATTTAGTTCCAATCTATTTTCTTAAATCTTAGAAAAACATTAATAACATATGTTAAAGTTTCCAATTATTATGGTATGCCTCCTTTTTACAAATTGATAGTTAAACATGAGATCACATGTCCCCTAATTCTCTTTGCAAATATATTTCATAGTAAAATGAGGTAGCAAGGAAAGTTATTGCAGTAAGTTTTGATGTTGGTCACCTTCATCTTGGAACACTCCCACCCAAGCTTGTTTAGTATTCACTTTACCCACATCGACCCTCTAAGCAAGTGTTCACGTGCTCAATTCGCATCACTTTACTCCAACCCATAATGGGCGCCTAAAACTTTGGTCAAATGATGGGACATATCCCATACTCCCTATGCACCTATCCCAGGTTAATAGGCCCCTTTAGCCAAATATGGAGGTGTGCCCGTTGGTATTGCTATTTTCTGACATGACAAGGTCATATGCACTTAAAAATTATTGGGTAGTATGGATCTTGATGCCTAGAAAGGATGGGGAAGTGTTTAAACCCTTTTTTTTTCCAAAGGAAGAAGTTTAATATTATTATATTTGTATATGCTTTTAACAAAACATACCACTTAGCATCCTTGGGTAAACTTTCCTAGGTAGGCGTAGTGTCAGTAGTTTAACTATATATTTATTATTATTATTTTTTATTATTTTAAACAAAGAACAATTTTCAACGGCCTAATAAAATGGAGGTACTTTAGTTGTCTTGTATCATTTTCTTTTTCTTATGAGTTTAGCATTTATTATATTTTAGGATTGTCTTGGTATTAGTGTGATACTGTGGGTCACATGTCATAATGAGTCCTTAATGCCATCCAATATTATGTTTTATTTTATATGCCTACACCATTTTATTTAAATTGAATTTTAGTACCTAGCATACCTACTATTATTTTATTACTCTGTAATCTAGTGAAAAGAATTACTTTCTATTCCATATATTTTCTAGAGAGGTGAAATGCTCACCTAGCATAGAATTTCCAAAGAAGAGATCACAATGTCTACCTTTTCAACTACTCATTCTTGCTTGTTTATCTTCTCAATTTATTTATTTTTTTGTATTTGTCTATTTCAACCTAGAACCTTTAGGTAAATATTATATTTGTTGATAGAATGGGTTTGATTTCATAGCAAGTAGTGATACAGAAGAATCAAATACCTAGATGAATTCCCATTTAAAAAAATAATTTCACTCCAAGCTATGGAATATACAACATTTTAACATTTACAGAAAACTTTATTTCAAGTAAGATATAAACATACAACCTTTCACATCTTTCTTTCAAGTTTCAAATGATAATTAGGATGTCATTACATTTTACATTACACATATATACATCTTCCATTACTCATAAATTTCAAATGTTCATTTCTCAAAAAAGAAGACATGCATATGCATTATTTTCTAATTCTTCCTCTACCTATTCACAAGGTAATGATACAATGTTCCTACATCACAATGATACTTCACAAGAGGCTCTTCAAATCATGGACTTTGAGAAGCAAGAACATTGAATACATGGACATTAGAACCCATATACATTGAGCCTTCTTTACACATTTGTTTCTTCACTTTGACAAGGATGAAACCCTAATACTTCACAGCATGAATCTTCACAAACCCTGTAAAACAACACAAAACTTGGAACCATGGAGGCTCACCTCCCAACCTAGGCTCCTTTGAAGCCACCCACCGAGCAAGGGAAACAAGGACCAAATAGGTTACACACATACATCACAAAATTTTGTATGAATACACAACACAAACACAATCAACACCCTTCCATGGCTTGCACAATGATTCTCCATTTGAATCATAAAATGTTGGGTGACGGTGGGCTCTTCAAAGAGGAGAAATTCTAACAACATAAATATCATATTGCCAATGCGTTTTGCCTCTCAAGGCCACCACAACATAAACAACATATAGCCACTGCATTGCCTCTCAAGGCCTTCAAAACAACCATCTTCTCCTCATCCACCAAACCTCCTTGTACCTCCCAAATAACAATATTCATGGCCATGATGGAGCCCATGCTCCATGATAATAACAAACCTCATCATGAGGCAAAAAAAAAAATCTTTTCTCACTTGCAATGTCAAGCCCAACTTATGCCCTTCACCCAAGGCTTCTCTGCCCTCCCAAGGGTGAGTGAAGCCTTCACACCCATAGTCATAATCAACACTCACATTAAAACAAGAAATAACAACAAAAAAAATGAAGAACAAAAAAACAAAACCAAGAAAGGATCTCCAAAAGCACAAAACACATTCACTTCTTCCCAACACAATGACAAACTCATAACACAAGATTGACAATGCAATACATACTCCATAGATAACTTTTCACACTTGTAGATTTTCTTATCCATACTAAAGAAAAGGAATAAAAGAACATGCTTAAGTCACCAACCTTGGTCCAAGCTAGGGTAAGGATAGTTGGAGAAGAGCTCCCTTAATCTCCCTCCAAAACTTAGCTATCTCTAAAATTAGAGAGTGGGTGAACAACCCATTAACTTGTCACTCCCCACCTAAAAGACTCTCCACTAACCATTTTTAGTAAGAACATCAAGCCTCCTTTTCTTACATTGGTGCTCCTCCAAAATAAGAAGGTTGACCAAGTGGAGTTTTAAGGGTTCTATAATGGAAAAACTCCCAATTTCGAATTGGTCTAAGTTAGCTTTGTTTAAGGGGTTCCCAAAAATAGGAAAACATTAAAATAATTAAATTTAGGCCCCTAACCTACTATACTACCATTAGGGTGGCTTTTAAAAAAAAAAATAACACCATAGGATCCTATTTAGACCCCCTAAACTCCTTGTCAAGTTTGAATTCGAATTCCTACATGATGTGACCCAACCAAACACTCTCTCCCAAATGGGAGTACTTAAGCATTAATTTGAAAAGAAGGAAGAGGACCAAGATTGAGTAACCTTGAGACCAACACTATAGGTGACATGTCATCAGCACATAGACTATACAAGTGTCAAGTGACACACATAAAAAGAAATACATTACATTTTCCTTGACATGCCCTTAATGCACCTAGGTTATGATTAAACATATTCACAAGAAAGCAATCATGAAATTACGAAGAAAATTACTTTCACAATGAGGCTTTTGAATCTTCCAAAGATTTGCCTTGATTAAACTATGTCACAAGGTTTGGAGCTTGTTTCCCCCAAGAATTTCCATGGTTCCACTTCCTACACAATAAACTCAAGCATCAATAGTCCAAGGAGTCATATAATATGTATAACATATAAGTGTATAGTGATAATCATAATTCAAGTAAATTTTCCTATTTAAATCATCCAAGATGTTAGAATAAGAAATCTTCATAACATAAGCCATTAGATTAACATCTATGTGCATATCAAAATCAATTAATCATTTACTAGTGTATCATAAATCATCATAACCACTTCTTTGAATATCATAATCATTCATCTCATAAAGCATCATAACCAAATTGGCATCCATCCATAATCAACTTAACATTTAGCATCACATCAAAATTCTAATAATATCAATTCATAAGATTGCATCCATATATTTTCAACCATTTCCTACACAATAGTAGGTTCTAAGTGCATATGATAATGTAAACCACTACTACTAAGTATCAAAATGCGTAAATAAAATAATCCATAGTCCATCAAGTCTCAAATAACTGTCAAAATATCTAGATCCTAAATTTTCAAAATGTAAATAAAATATCCATGCTATGACGGGTCGGGGTGAGGCCTCACAATAACATTGATCACATCATCATATTTTAGGGTATTAGATCTCAAAACAGAATTACTCACAGCCATTACCAAGCCATTCTAGATTTCAGGCAAAGAACACAAAATCAAGAAAGTCCTAATGTCTTCATCAAAATTAATATCCATAGAAGATAACTGACTAGTAATAGTATTAAAATCATTTAAATGATTTGCAATAGATCCACCTTCTACTATTTTCATATTAAATAAATGCTATGAGAAATACCTTATTTGAAGCGAAGGGCTTTTCGTATAATTAGGCTAGGGTTTCCATCAACTCTTCCATCATCTTCACTTTTGTAATGTTAAATGCCACTGATAGTGCCAGGCATAACCAAATGCTTCCAAGTGTCTTTCTATCCAAAAGATCTCAGTCCTCATTTGTCATAGTTCCCTGGTTTTTAGTTTTTCCTACCAACAGCTTCCATAAATCCTTCTAATAAAGATAGTCTTACATTTACATCTTCCATAACTAAAATTTCTACCAATTAAACTTGTCAACCCTTAGCTTACCCTTGTCTGCCATCGCTCCAACTTTATTGTGATACTCCCACTCAACTGTGAGACTTTCTTGCAGAGGATAACTAAAAAATAACTATGCTTAGATAGCACTTGTTAGGATTAAATCTCAAATAAAAATAACAATTATATGCAAATATAAACAATATCAGATAATAATAGATCACACTGAAAAGAACACAAGACACTAAGATTTGACGTGGTTCACTCAAACCCTAGGCTACGTCCATCAAACAAGAAGTCCAATATTATTACAATCCAATGATTATAACTTAATTACAATATGTAATCCCTTATAGCTCAATATTGCTACAAGAACTAATTTTTGCATCACATCTTATGAAAATGCCTAACCCTAAGCCCTTTTATACAAGTAATTTTATACCACTTTAGGGTTACAACATGTCGGCCACATGTCAGCCATAAGTCAACCATGGTCCCAAAAAAAATTTGGGCCAATGTTCCAAACCTGAAAGAATTTATGAAGTATGTACAGTACTTTCCTAATCAGTCACCACAAACTAATAGATCTTAGAGTTCATTGAGTACCAATTCTTCCTAGTGCAAGTTATTTGTGTTGAGGGTATGCAAATGCACTGGGCATAGATTATCTATGATGAGCTCGCCTTCTGGATGAATTTGGCTAGAGGATTTAAAGAATTTTACATGTCCTCCTATCTAATATATGTCTTGTCCACTCACCACTTATGGTCTGGCCTTCCTAGCATCCAAAAATATGATAAGCATATGAAGGTATATGAGTTCTACCCCCATTTGTAGCTACAAAGAAGATTCAAGGAGTATGTCGCAGTAAATGATGCCTTCACAATGAGTCTATGTTGAGAATTGAAAGGATACCATAAAAGGAGATTCTCGCCAAAAGAAATTTTAGCTATTAGCCAATTCAGATGCCCATCCATCCAATATCTGAGCTTCTCATATCTGCAAATAGGTTCCTTTAATGGTTTTCCCAAGAGACTGCCCAAGTACCCGAAGAACAAGCTAGTTCTAGTCAAGTTATGTCAAGAAATTCTTGAACTGAACACCTTGTGTTCAAATGTGAAGAAAATAGTTGGTATTCCCTTCTCCATAGTGTTTGGACCCTATTCATGTGCTTCTAGATCCAATGTTCACAATCTGGTGAAGCATTTTGAGAATAAAATCAAATTGGTGGACTATGAGGTACTCAGGCCTCAATATGATCTAGTCAACTTTGTAAGGGATCACTTGAAGTTGGGATATGCCTACAATAATGTTTTGGATATCAAGGACTTCTAGGTCAGGGTGTCTCAACAAATACTAGACTCAAGATAAATTTTGGTCATATGACTAACAATTGATGAAATTAAGTTATGTTGGTAAAATAAATAGTATTGACAAATGAGTGTTAACGCACTTAACCATATTTACTATGTATGTCAAGTACACAATAGATGCTGAGCCAAAATTTCAATAGGTTTTGAGTCACAATTAGTGCCAAGCAGATCACAATATAGTATGTGTCAAGTGATCCAAAATTGTTCATGTGCTGAGTAACAGAATCATTCAGATGTTGAGGAATTCAGAGCAGCATATGTCGAGCAATATAGGATATAACAGATGCTAAGAAAACCAAAAAATGTAGTTGATGCCAAGCAATCCAAATTAGTATGTTCTGAGCATCAGTAATACTTCATGTGCCGAGCAACGCAGAATTAGCATATGAGTTTGTGCCCTCACAAACTCAAATGTAATCCATTTTTGGAGCTAACATAGAGAGATTTTGAAAAGGAAAAAGGATAAGAATGAATCATTTACATTCCCTATGCAATCTGCATGCAACCAATCAAAAAATGGTGAAGACATGCAACCAATAAGAAAAATGCAAAGTATGAGCAAGAATTTGAGATTCAATATGGATCATAGATCCATACCTAACCCTAATTCTTTGCACTCTTTATAAGGAGAATGAATGCACCATTGTGTGTAGTGGAAGAAAATAGTATAAGGGAAGATTATAGTGAAAATTTAGTGTAAAGAGAAAAAGACTTAGTGCTAAGGACAACATTTATACATCCATTTGATTAGAACATAATAGGGGACATATTCAGAGATCAGATCAAGCAAGGATCAGAAGAGGATGAGCAGATATAGTACCTAAACCCAATAATTTGAGATTGTATTCAATCATGTTAAAATTTCTAATACTCTCTCACAATTGTATTAGAGGTTGAAATCCTATGGTGGTGGGTTAGCTTAACAGCTAGGAAGGAGAACCATTGGAGAAGGTCAAGAAAATCCTATGTATTAGGTGGGTTTAACAGCCTTGTGTAAATCCTTTAACAGGGTGACACTTCATGTAAAGTGTTGTAAATCCTTTCAACAGTTCATATTTAATAGTGTGTTGTAGCCTTTAACATGGCAGGCCTTTAACAGGGAAAACCATCAAAAGTGGTTGAACTCATTGCTACAATGATTTTTGTGGGTGTCATCCCCACCCCAATTTTACCTTCTTATTCCTAGAGGGTTTCTAGGTTACCAAATCCTTGTGTTATGTGTTGATGCATGTTTTAGTTTCATGTTTGTTTATATGTTTACATGCATGCAAATTTTATTTTATTTTTTTTAGTTATTAAGGGTTTGAAAGGATAAAAATTGTGTACTTCTAATTCAGCTCCCCCCCCCTCCTCTCAGAAATACTCTTCCAATTGAACATTTTCAAAAATTGGTATTAGAGCCAAATTCTCTCAAGAAGAAGCCTAATAGCTTGGATAAAAAGATGAGAAGATGGAAGTTTTCAAACTTTGGAAGATCATTGACAATCAAGTGATTGATGTGCAACTAGCTCTACACAAAGTAGAGGAAGCCAAGGAGGAATTAAGAAAATCTTTGAAAAGAAGAAAGGAGATAGCCATAGCTGAAAATGACATACACTACAAGGAGATTGACACCTCACAAGTATTTTCCAATGGAGACTCCAAGGAATTTTATTTAGCAATAGTAGAATTAATGGAGAAAAACATAGCACAAGCTGAAGAAATCAGATTACTCAAGCTTGAACAAGAATCACAAGCCATAATGCTTTGTGAAGTGATTGAACAAAAGAAAAGAGTTATTGAAGACAAGGCCATGGTAGAAGATGACAAGAGGAATCTCATCAATAGGCTAGAAGAGAAGACAATTGAATTTGAAAAGATTTCAAACATGTAGTTAGACACCTTAAGCCAGATGATGAATGCTCATCATGAGCTAAACATGAAGGATATTGAAATCTCCACCTTAAAGATACAAAATGAACAATTATAGAATGAATTGAGGAGAGAAAAGGAAATAGCAAAAAGTTACAACAAACCCAATGAGGCCATCAAGTACTTTGAGAAATTGTTGAAATCACCAAGGGCTGGTAATGACACTACAGGACTTGGCTACATCAGCACTAAACAAGGAGAATCATCCAAGGTTGCAGAAGAAAGAAGCAACAAAGGTAAGAACACTAAACCTACTTGTTATTTTTGTGGTAAAAAAGGAGAACCTCTAATGTGTGTAGAAGCAAGAATAGTCATTAGCATGATAAGTCTACAAATGCAAATTTCTATCACAAATGCAAAAGGCAAGGACATCTAATACAAGACTGTAAAACCAAGACCATGAGGACACCAAGATTTGAGGGTCACTGCTACAACTAAAAAAAAATATGGACATAAAGCATTTGAATATAGATCAAAGCCTATGTGGACACCTAATCAGCCTTCAAGAGGAATCAATCATGTACACCACTACAATTGGGATTATAACACCAAGTATAGCTATCACTATTGTCAAGAGTATGGACACATTCCTAAAAATTGTGCAAGGACACATTTTAAGGGAAACTACAGTAGATGGTTAAATCAAACTACTTGTTCCAGTTTCTTGAAGACTGGACATGTCAACAGGAATTGTTCAACAAAGGTCAAAGCACCCAAGACTAAAGGTAACAAGGGCAAAGAAAAAGTTAATGTGGAACACATCAGGGAAGATATGAAGAAGACATGGCAAAAGAAAAGTGAATGCAGCATAATAAATGGAGAGATCACTTCACCCAAGAGGTCAAGTGATTACACCTCATCAAATTAAGCACTAGAAAGGCACATGGGGTTGATACATATAAAGATGTATCATACATCAGCCCAAAAGAACATAGGAGCATTACAAAGAAGAAATTAGCATAAGATAAGATGTCAGGATAAAAGTTGGAAGATGATGTCGAGCGACCTTTGGTTGCCTAGTAATAACTCCAATACATGTCGAATTGAACAGTCTAGTAGCTGCTGAGTAAGACTTGATAATGGCTACCGAGCAATTAACAAGATAGTAGCTGATGAGTGAATGAAACAGAGTTGATGCTGAGTTGGAAAATCCTTTGGAAGCTGAGTGACAGTTGTAAGCATGAATGTAATAAATGCTAGGTTTCAAGCCTAATAAAAGTGAAAATCGATAAATTTTTCATCATTTGAACAAAGAGCAAAGACAAGCAGAGCGATTGAGTGATTGCCCAGTGATCAAAAGGAAATTTACAATGATTCAATAGCAACCCAACTCTGTTTCATCGATTTACTAGGTATTTCATTCAAGTGTCGAGTTACGCAATTTGAAAAGTTTGTTTAAATAGTAAACCCTAGTTTGATTAGAAATGGCATCTAGTTCTAAGCCTGTAAAGGGAAAGGAAGGTTTGGAGATTCAATTAGTTAGCAATGAAGTTAAACAACCTAAGTTCAAGCCAATACCAGAGGTTACCTATAGAAACGATCTTGTTGGTGCCCTACCTGTGATTCCTAATAAAGTAGTAATGGTTTAGGATGTACGCAAGTGCTACAACTGTAAAATTGGAGTCATAGGAGATTTGGATATTTTCAATGCATTTGATAAACTCTATGAAAATAGGAAACTTAAAGATGAATTCTCCATAGTTGAGAAGAAGGGTTTAACCAAAACCCTAGTTTTCCCTATTGTCTTTAAAATGGAATGGATATGCATTGTGTTAAGAAGAATCCGTGATGGAGCTTTTTCATTAGAAATAGGGCCAGTAAAGTTCACAAAGAATACTGTGCATAGGGTTACTGGTATTCCAACCCTAGATCAACCCAAGACCCTAACGAGTGATAAGAGGGAGGCAATTGAGAAAACATTGTTGCCAAGTGGAACAACAGGGGTATGTAAATTGACACCATCAAAGACCCCCTACTAGATTTTTTTATAAGGATTATATCTCACAAATTTTACCAATCTAGCAAGTTAAACAGTGTACCCTGCATAGCAGTAGATGTTGCCTACAAGCTAGTGAAAAAGGATCATACTTATGATCTTATAGAGTTGATGATGCAGCAAATCAATGAAAACTTGGGAGCCATAAGGAAATCAAAAGCGGCTCAATGCAAGTTTGGCTAAGTTTTGATTTGCATATATTTCTACATTATGAAAGAATTCCCCTTAGTAAGGAAGGTGAAGTGGGATCCAAATAAGACTATTGTTGACCAAATAAATGGATTCATTGATCAAATGGGTGAGAAATTTGATGCCCAAATGAGTAGTTATTTTGAGGACTTCAAACAATCCATGAAACAGAGAATGAGAATTCCAGTTTCATTGGTGGAGCAACATGAAAAAGGCATTTGTTTTCTAGTGGATATTGATTATACTTACATACAAGCAGTCATCCCTAGAGTTAGATAGCTTAGACCACTAGGTTATGAACTTTTTGTCGATCATGCTTTAGCAGCTATTACAGCATTGCTTGCAGAGGAAACTGATAAAACGATAAAGCACTTTCGGACATATGATGTTGTCAAATCAAGGGTGGTCACAGACCTCAAGACAGCAATAGTAGTCAAGAAGAAGGACAAGATTGTAAAGAAACTTAAGAAGAAATTTGGGGTAGATATTGGAGAGGCAAGCACTGCAGAAGAAGCAGAGGAAATAAGTGATGATGAAGAAGAGGATGACAATGAGAAAGATGAAGATGAGCCAGAACAAGGGCCACTTCAGTTAACTCAAGGCCTAGGTGAAGATGAGGATGAGAGTGCCAAGGAAGAACAAGCCAAGGAAACATCCATCCAAACTAAGGTCACCAAAAGAAAGGAAAAAGAACCACCTACTCCTCAGCCCAAGCCAAAGAAAGTGGCAAAGCCTACACCTAAGAAGCCTACTACTAGAGCTACTACAAGAGCTACTACACAAAATGCAAAGGAAGAGGCAACAAAGAGGAAGGAACCCACTAAGAAGACTGAAGAAGAGCCAAAGAAAAGAAGAAAATTTGTGGCTCAACCTAATTTAGATGAAGAAAGAACAGAATCAGAACACTACAGCGAGTTTAAAGTGGTAAGTCATCCACCTAAGCCTTCTATTGACAAATTATGTGCTAGGATTAGGAATGGTGACATGAATGACTTGAAGAATGTAGATTTTAATAAGCTCACAAAGGATTAGTAGAATAATATAGAGAAATCTGTCTATAGTGTGATGGCAGAATATAAACATACACCTCTTGAATTGGATAGCTCATTGCCAAAGGAATTATATAAGATTGTAGAGGATAAATGGCATTTTTTTTTGCAAACTAAGAAGGAAATAAGGGAGTCTACCTTAGTAAGGATGTTGCTTGATTCGACTAAAAGTCAAATAAAAAATGCAGTTAAAAGGCACAACAGTACATTTACTCCCAAATACAGGGCATTTAGCATCTTACAAAATAAAATTGAAGAGGTTGTGAGCAAAACCACAAAAGTATGGAAGATTATTAATAAGAAAATTGATGATGTATTTGATGAAGAATACAAGGCAGAAGAAAATGCCAAAAAAAAGGAGATAAAAGAAGTAAGAAGGAAGAAAATAGAGGAGAAGAAAGTGAAGGAAGAAAAGAAGGAAAAGAAGAGGAGGAGGAAATGAGTAAAGAAGAAGAAAAGGGGACAGAAGCAACAAGAACAAAGTGTGTAGGACACACAACTGTCATCTCCTAGCCCTCCTCATTCTACCATCACACCTGCAGAGACAATCAAGATAAAGGATTTTATTAACACTTCTAGTCAAAACATTAATCCATTAACTGTAGAGGATCTAGCAAAGATCCTTGACCAATCAACACAAGCAACTAGACTATGCTCATGCCCAATATTGGTATATGTTGATGAGTTGCAAAAAGCAGTAGTGAAATTAAAGGAAGTCAAGGTGCAAACACAAGAACCACCTATGACCACATAATCTGCTTGACTTCTACTCCTTCCACCTCCATCTCCACCAAGAGAAAACACGCAAGCACTTCAGGAGCTGAGTGAAACAGTAGGGGATGATAAAGACAAATTAGTACAATCATTAGGTACACCCCCAGCCAGAATGATAGTAGAAGACAAACAAATTGAAGAGAAAGAAGAGACAAAAGATAAGGAGGAATCCGCAATACAAACTTTGGTTAAACTACCCAAAATAGGTACTCCTACAAAAACTCTTTAGTAGCCGAGCACTAGAATGCTAGAATTACAAATTAGAGCACCAGGCTCAAGCTCAACTAGTGTAGCCAGGAAAATTCATTATGGAATTCCTAAGCTTGATGAAGAAATAAAGATACCCTATTATGAATCTAGCACTCTCATAGAAGAAAAGATTAATGAGATACAAAGTGCATTGGATAGAAGAAGGAGACAAGAGGCACTTAGAAAGGATTATAAATACTGGCAAGCATTAAATGAAATCAAGGACATATTTATGGATGCCTTTAGCCTACAGTCTCCAAATGAATCAAGACCAATTATAAAGCAACTATCAGATATAGTTGATCAAGTAACAAATGAGGACCATGACACCAACGCTAAACTAATGGAATGGTCAGAGAAGAAATTCCAAGGTAAGGTCAATAAGAAGATATCAAATGATATCATTTTGGGACAAGTTGACCTAGCTAAAAAATTAGATAGAGTCAAAATTATATTTCAAAATATATTCTCCCTTTACAATAAATTGTGTGATTTTTCCAATTTCACACAAGAGATTAGCTAGAAGATATTGAGCTTGGAGAGAAATCTAAAGATTTATAGCATGCAACTTCCTACCAATCCAGCTCAAAGTGAGAAGCATTTTTCTCAGACGCTTCACACTCAAAGAGAATTAGTTGTATTAACAGCAGAGGAGGCTAATGTGAAAGCCAAGTTAATGCAAATTAAATCCTCCATTACCCCTCACTTGGAAGTACTTCGCAAAGAGCAAATGTATGTAGAGACAATCTTGAAGAAAGATCCCAATCTTTCAACACATGAAGGACTTGTAGAACTAGCAGCAGAGCTTACACTCCAATACAAGTCATTGGATATTGCATTAAACAATTGGGATGCAGCTCTAAAGATACTCCTGGAGGTTAATAGCTCATTTTTTGCTAAACATGCTATTACTACATAGAACCCTTTGACATCAGTGTCAAAAAGGGGGAGATGTATTATAGGGGAGTAAGCAAAGGAGGAGATATGTAGATACTATGGGTAATTAGTAGATATTATGGGTAATTACCACATTTTGATAAGTTCTGATCGTTTTGATTACATTCTTTCATTCATTTTGAGAATAAAGTGGAATGATTGTAATTATTCAAAAAGGGGGAGACAAGGAATAAAGGAGTGAAGTAGAGATGTAAAATTTTGGTAATCACATGGAATATAGGGACATCAAACAGATCAAATATAGCATACAGGCTCAGAATGCATAAACAGGTCAAAGGATAGGGAGGATCAGGCACATTGGTACAAAATTTCAATTTCAAAGGCATAATCAACTCAAGGAGAGTCATAAGGTATATTGCTACCCAATTTTTTTGAAATTTTGCATGTAAGCTGAGTAAGTGAAGAATGTACTCAATAAGGATAGGATCACTAATGCTTAGTTAAGTGTTTTTGACACTCATGTCAAAGGGGGAGATTGTTGGTCAAATAAATAGTATTGACAAATGAGTGTCAACACACTTAACCATTTTCACTATGTATGTCGAGTACACAATAGATGCCAAGCCAGAATTTCAATAGTTGTCGAGTCACAGTTAGTGTCCAGTAGATTACAATATAGTATGTGTCGAGTGATCCAAAATTGTTCATGTGCCAAGTAACAAAATCATTCAGATGCCAAGCAATTCATAGCAACATATGCTGAGCAATACAGGATATAATATATGCCAAGCAATCTAGAAATACTATGTGTCAAGCATAAGTAATACTTCATGTGCTGAGCAATGTAGAATTAGCATATGATTTTGTGCCCTCACAAACTCAAATGTAATCCATTTTTGGAGCCGACATAGAGAGATTTTGAAAAGGAAAAAGGATAAGAATGAATCATTTACATTCCCTATGCAATCTGCATGCAACCAATCAGAAAATGGTGAAGACATGCAACCAATAAGAAAAATGCAAAGTATGAGCAAGAATTTGAGATTCAATATGGATCGTAGATCCATACCTAACCCTAAGTATTTGGACTCTTTATAAGGAGAACGAATGCACCATTGTGTGTAATGGAAGAAAATAGTATAAGGGAAGATTATAGTGAAACTTCAGTGTGAAGAGAAAAAGACTTAGTGCTAAGGATAGCATTTATACATCCAGTTGATCAAAACAAAATAGGGGACATATTCAGAGATTGGATCAAGTAAGGATCAAAAGAGGATGAGTAGATCTAGTACCTAAACCTAGTAATTTGAGATTGTATTCAATCAGGTTAAAAGTTATAATACTCTCTCACAATTGTATTAGAGGTTGAAATTCTATGGTGATAGGTTAGCTTAACAACTAGGAAGGAGAACCTTTGGAGAAGGTCAAGAAAATCCTATGTATTACGTGAGCTTAACAGCCTTGTGTAAATCCTTCAACAGTGTGACACTTCATGTAAAGTGTTGTAAATCCTTTCAACAGGTCACATTTAACAGTGTTGTGGCCTTTAACAAGGAAAGCATTTAACAAGGCAAACCATTAGAAATGGTTGAACTCATTGTTGCAGTGATTTTTGTGGGTGTCATCCCCACCCCAGTTTTACCTTCTTATTCTTGGAGGGTTTTTGGGTTACCAAATCCTTGTGTTATGTGTTGATGCATATTTTAATTTCATGTTTGTCTATATTCTATGCATGCAAAAAAGAAAAAATTCAGTTATATGTTATTAAGGGTTTGAAAGGATAAAAATTATGTACTTCTAATTCACCCCCTCCCCCCCTCCCTTAGAAGTACTCTTTGCATTGAACATTCCAACAAGTTATATAATGATTATGTTGATATTTCTAACCTTGCAAATGATGGAGCATGTAGCACCCCACATCCTATGAGAAGATCAAAGGCGCCCCAATTTTGTCTACCCCACCTGCAAGCCCTGTCATAGACACCATGGAGGTCCTCATGCATGGAATAGTCAAAAGAAAAGATAAGTGGGTAGACTAAACCCAAGAAAAAAAGAAGAAGACTGGAAGCATTGGTTCTATGGGTTGATTATCTTCCAGTATTGCCTAGTCAATTGTAGTAGCCACCACCACAGCTACTACTTCAACATTTGTAGTTCCATTGTAGTCTATTGGTTAAGGTGGAGACCACCCTCTAGAGAATAATGATGTGCCAATCACTCCTACTTGCGATGGTGGCTCTCTTTCAAACATCGAGAAATTTGGGGACAAAGAAGGGGACAAGGAATGAGAGAAATTAGTGGAAAAGCCTACCTCCCCTATCCCAAATCATCAATTTGGATGGTGAGACCAACCCCATGGATGGCCAAGAACAAGACACATCTTAGCAAGGGGATACCTTGGCCCTCTTGGTCACTAAGGTTGATGCCTTCCCTATTGCTTTCTAGAGCAAGAAAACTCCCCTGGTACCAAGGAAGCTATTTGATCATACTGCCTTGCAGTTTGTTATCAATGTGCTCTCTATTGACTCCTAGCTCGAGGAGACCATTGATAGGAATAAAATAAGATATAAAAAAGTATCTCCATCGAAGGACTTGATCACATGAACCACCTCTTCTTAACCATCCAAGAAAACAAAGAAGTAGAAAACAACTGCAGAATTGGCCACTGGTTCAACTACTAGGCACATGTTGGTTTTGAGCCAAAAAAGGAAGGAAAATTCCATGAACTTTCCAAAGATGACTTCCAGATCAGAATGGTGGGTCTTGGTATCCCTGTTCACAACTCCATGGTGAACATATGGAAGAACGCCAATGAGAATATTGAAGATAAGTTAGAAGATCTTAGAGAAGAAAAGGAGGTCTTGAAGGCCTCGAACAAAGAATTCATGGAATACATTAGGTCTTTACTTGGGAGCACTTCATCAAGCCAATTTGACCCAAATGCAGAGGAGAACAAAACTCTACTCCTAAAGTTGTAACAATAGAGTCGAACATGGGTAGACTAGATGAAGACTCAAGGTCCCCCATTAATTGAAAATTTAGGAAGTCAAGTGTTATATTCTCACAAGCTAAGGGAGGTAGCTTCCAATCATCAGACCACCATAAAAAAGGTAGTAGATATACTGACAGAGCAGTTGGCCCTATTGCAAGAATTTATTGACATGAAGACCAATGTTGCCATTACCCATGGGATCCTAAAAATGGGAAAGAGGCCATTGTTTCACTAGAAAAAATCCTTGGAGTTTATTGTAGAGAGCTCTATGAGGTCTACAGATGAGCTCAAGGATGTACATGACCTGGTATAGAAGGTCATTGAGAAATTATTTCAATACCTAAAGATATTGCATACAAAGTTCTTTGTGTCTGCTAATGGTAAGCTTGTGGATATTGAGAGGATGAAGTCAAAGTTCTTGGCATTTGTTGATGAACTTGTTGATCCACTCAACTTCCAAATGTCAAAGATCCAAGAACTCTCTATTAGGATTAAACCATGCACAGAAGTAACAATTACATACAAATATAACCAATATTGAAAATAATAAATCACACAGAAAAGAACACAAGGCACTAAGATTTAATGTGGTTCACCCAATCCCTGGGCTATGTCCACCAAACAACAAGTCCAACATTATTATGATCCAGTGATTGTGACCTAATTACAATTTTTAATCCCTTATAGTGCAATATCGCCGCAAGAACCAATTTTCACATCACAACCATAAAACAATCCCTGAGGCTAAACCCTTTTATACAAGTATTTTTACCGCTTTAGGGTTATAATTAATAATTACATGTCAACCCAAGGCACCAAGATTTAACGTGGTTCACCCAATCCCTGGGCTATGTCCACCAAATAACAAGTCTGATATTATTACGATCTAGTGATTACAACCTGATTACAATCTATAATCCCTTACAACTCAATACCACTGCAAGAACCAATTTTCACATCACAACCATAAAACAATCCCTTACCCTAAGCCCTTTTATACAATTATTTTTATAGCTTTAGGGTTATAATTAATAATTACATGTCTAGTACTTTCCTGATCAGTCATCACAAACTAACACTCTTAGCAGCAGACTCAATCATAAGGAGACAATCAAAGAAGTTTCCATCAAGGATCTCCAGAATTGATGAATTGACTGAGATGAATGACTAATGGATGATTCGAGCTGACAATATAATCATTCCAAATGTCAAGGAACTAGAAAAAGTAATCGATGCTATGAAATCTTATAAAGCCAAAATAGTTACTCCTAAGAAGGCATGATGTTCTAATGCCTTTCTAGACATTTGATATTCTCTCTTGTCTTTCTTTTTGTAGCCATTCATGGCATTTTTTAGTCTTTGTAACTGATAATGATTCAAGCTTGTCCTATTTTTAGCTTATTGTGTTCAGAGATGCTCTATGATGCAATCATCGATTGTAATTGGCCATTTTGAGAAGGCCTATATATGTAACTTTTTGGGAAGTTAATAAGATTGGCAAAAATTATTGTTGGGCGAACCCCTGTAGATAGGACTATTGTGTGTGACTCTGAGTCCAATTTTAATTATGTTGTTCATTTAATTTTAGTATAGTATTTGGAACAAACTAGCTTTTGTTAAAAATCAATGAATGCTAATGAACTAGGTTTTATTTCCTTCATTCAATAGATCATGTGCCTTAATTTCTTCAACATGAGTTTCCCTGTGTTCTTTCTACCATACATCATAGTTTATGTGTTTAGTGTTTTTCATTGCATAAGGAGGTCAAAAATTGGTTGATGGAGTGGCTAAGAGATAGACAATCTATGTATTTTCAAAACATCACTTTATAATCTGAGAATTACCCATTTTGCCATCTTTTCTTTTTCTCCTATTGTCGTAAGTGGTTATGCATGTTTCCATTTCTTGCATTAAAGTTATAATAGATTTCAAGTTTTGAATTAGTCCCCATTTTCACTTGCCTAGGTTATTTAAAAGGTTGAGCAATCTGGTATCTGCCTCTTCTGCTCTCTAGTTAAGAGCATACCCCAAAACTCGAAAAACAAAATTCATTACAAATCTTGCATTTAAAAGGAAATTGTACCTTTCAATTTAGGGGTCTTTTATAGATTACTACTCTTACCCATTTTTTTGTTAACTTCTTTGTCCTCCATAATCCATTGGGAATTTTAAGAGTTAAGGTATAAACCAAAAAGATAAAGGAGACAAATTGTTAACCAAGAGTTTTTGGCGACTCTATTGGGGATAGAAATCATATATCCTAAGTTTTCTTAGTAAGTTTGTATGTGGCTTTACTAAGTAACTTAGGGCTTATCTTCATGGAAATTAATTTTTTGAGCTATGCATAACAACTCATAAAGAGAAATGGTGTTGCCTCATGAGGGACAAATCCCAACAGTGCAATCTAACCTCAGTTTCTAGGACGAACAAAAGGACATAATAAATAAGTTGAATACCCTTTCTTGGAAAAGCCAAAAGTCCCTTGACCAATATAGAAGAGTAATCTTTTCCCTTGAAAGAGAGGAGGCCAATGTTGAATATTGAGAGGGAGTTTTACGGGAAAGAAGATTAAGAGAAGCATACCCATTGTGAACCAAGAATGTTCACCCTGGATCTTAAGTATACCCATAGTGCTCATGGTAAAGGGTAAATTGACCCAGTGTTTGAAGAACTAAAGAAATTTGAGTTTCCTATATTGGAAGATCCTCTAAGAAGAGGGAGAGCTAATGTTTTAGGGTACCCATGGAGCTCTTTTTCTGCCACCCCATCCTATTTCTCGAATACATAGGTGTTCCTCCTCTGCACCTATTTTTTGCACTTAGATCTCATCATTGTGTAATGACCTCACTCTTCACAAAGTAGTTTCCCCTATTTCTATTACTTTTCAGCGCATACGAGTTATCCTTCCTACCTCAATAGTTGTTCCCTAGGGTAATGTTATTGGCCCTTTGTGGCTCACTACCAATAACTACCTACCTAGAGTTTCTTGAAAGAATTTTCCTAAATTCAATGATGATGGGAAGGTCTCTATTGACAAGAACATCACAAATTTCTTTGCCGCATGTAGTATTTTTTGTCATCAACATGAAGATGTAGCAGCAAGGATGTTTGTGGAAACTCTGGTTGAGAACGCAGCTAACTGGTTTTAGCACCTTCTAGTATGATGTATCACGACTTGGGATGACATGTAGAATTGATTTGAAGAATGCTACAAGAGTACAGAAGATGAACACACTCTTTTGACTCAACTTACCCATATAAATAAGGAACCCAATGTTCCTATGAGAGACTTTATCAATAAATTCAATAAGTTGGTCAATAGGATCCCTGTTGAAAGTAGACCTATAGCAAACAATCAGAAAATATTCTTCATTAGCTCCATGCCCCTTGACATCATTTTTCATGTTAGAGGAGCACATGTAGATAATCTCTAGGCTACTTAGACTCTGGCAATAGAGTTGGAAGATGATCTCATAGCAGCCAAGAAATGGAAAAGAGAGATTCAAAATGGAGCCTTGACAAACTCTGCCACTAGTATAACTAACAACATTGAAGTGATGCTTTAGAAGCTATCAAACAAGATGATTTCCATCAAAAGGAATATGGGGAAGACTTTTCCCTCATTCTAGCAACCATATCAAGTCATTCCCTAAAGGCAACATGAAGGAAAACCTTTTCAATTGCCATCTGCTCAACAAAAGCTTGCTATTGAGGCACTTCCCAAGAAACAAAATATGTGCATATTTCACCTAAGAGAGGTTCATGATGGTGATTTGTACCCAGAAATGAATAGATATAAGCAGTTCACTACTAGTGATGAGATAATAATTGAGTACCCTGAAGGTGAAGACGATTATGCTCTCCATGGCGACTCTGGAACATTATGTTTGGAGTATGAATCAAATTCAGAGGTTGGAGGCAATTGCTTCACCACCTTGGATGAAATTCAAATGACCGGAGCTACAAGGAGTCAAAGAGAGAACAATTTGGTGAGCTATGTTCCTACCTGGAACACATCCATGGGCCCTTCACCAGCTATAGTTGGAGCATCCACTTCCTCATCCTAGAGGAAAGACCATTCAAAGTTCAAGCCAAATGGTAAGCCTCACTCCCCATTTGACATAATATAATATTGTAAAGATGCTTGTATCTACTTGTGTCCCCTTGATTATCTCAAAACTCATCATATTGAATGGAAAAAGTTAGTAGATTATTGTAAAGGTGATGCTAATTTTAAAACTTGGCCTAATGTCAATTATACCATTAGCTACGACCAAACTCAATTCGATAGTGGCCCACTAGCTGATGAAGAGCATGTCTTTCCTTTTCTCTTCAAAGAGGAAGAAGCATCAGCCTTGGCTACCTCCCTTGGTCATAAACCTGATCCATTTTATCTGCCCTTATAGATAAATGGTCATAAGCCTAGTAACCGCATAATTGATTCTGAAGCCTCTGATAATGTCATGCCCTCTTCTTTTTCTTGTTCCCTTGGCTTGACCCTTACCAATACATTTGAACATTTATATTCCATAGATGCAAAGAAAGTCCCTCTATTAGGAAAAGTGAAAGATGCACAAGTAGCATTGATCACACACCCTGCAAAGAGAATGAAGCTAACCATCCTGGTAGTAGATATTTCTACTAGCTATAGTATGCTTTTGAGTAGGATATTTTACGAGGACATGGGAGGGGAAATCAAGATGGATTGGTCTCATGCCATAATCTCCGTGGGAAATAAGAAAATCAAGTTGGAACCTAAGGAGAAGGCCAAATTTATGGTCTTGAAGTCTAATGATCATAAGGCACAGATCCTATATCAA
The DNA here is from genome assembly GCA_028749045.1 of Cupressus sempervirens. Taxonomy (NCBI): domain Eukaryota; kingdom Viridiplantae; phylum Streptophyta; class Pinopsida; order Cupressales; family Cupressaceae; genus Cupressus; species Cupressus sempervirens. The sequence goes on along the minus strand of CM053792.1, from coordinate 981,357,955 downwards.
GAGATGGAGTTTGGAAATTACATGTTCTCTAACTTTAGTCATTTGGAAGGTCAACCAGAGGCTCCTAGTGACCTAGAGATTTGGATCCTAGATTTTGATGGTAGTTGTGCTACTATTGGATCTGGAGTTCGAGTGGTGCTTGTATCCCCGAATGGAGATGTAACTCATCTTGCATACAAGTTGCATTTCAAAAAAACTAACAACATAGTGGAGTATGAAGTCTTGTTATTACGTATTACTGTTGCAAAGTAGAGAGGGGTGAAAGTCTTAAGAGCTCAAGGAGATGCAGAGCTTATAGTAAAACAAGTTTGAGCTCTGCATACTATGAAGAATGCAAGGCTCAAAAATTACAAAAATAGATTTTGAGATGAGATTGAAAATTTGGACACCTTCTCGATACAAGTTGTTCCAAGGGAACAAAATGCAAGGATAGATTTGTAAGCTACCTCATCCTCACTCTTACTTCCACATCCAGACTTTATAGATAATCAGTACAAGTTTGAAGTCTTATTTAGGCTCAATGTCCTTGACAAGGTTGAGACATGGCAATTTTTCAACGATGATAAGTAGATCCAATATTTCCCAGAAGGCTCCAAACCTTGTAGTGATCAGTACTTTGAAGGAAGTGAAAATACATACAAAGATTTTTCCCCTGACACCAAGAAAGAGTTAGAACCTGGAGCTAAGAAACTCAAAGGTAATAAGATTCCTAGACATCTTATTTCCCTTGAAAATTTGTTTGATAAGCATGATCCATTTATTAGAAGGGAAAGGGGTGGGAAGGGTGCACTTCCAAAGAATTTAAAGGGATGAACATTGGCACTGAGTATAAACCTAAAATGGTCAATATTGGTAATAGTTACTCAAATGAAGAAAAGGTTAAAGATAAGGGATTGTTGTCAAAATATATCAAGATGTATTTTCTTGAGGGTATGAGGACCTAAAGACCTTTAGGAATGGTGAATTCAAGAACAAAATCCCCCTCAAATCCAAAGTTACTCCCTTTAGAGAGAAGTAGCATAATTACAACCCTATGGTCCCTAATGCCATCTTTAGAGAAGTTCACAAGATGCTAGAAGCAAGAATCATCTACCCCATACATCATTGACATGGATAGCCAATATTTTCCTTGTTCGAAAAAACAATGGGGAGATTAGAATTTGTGTAGATTTTAGAAATTTGAATCAAGCATCTCTGAAGGAGAATTACGCCTTTCCCAACATGGATCATCTTCTACAAATAGTGTTTTGATCCAAAATAATGTCCATGTTAGATGGATTTTTGGGTTTCAACCAAATTTAGGTAGACCTAGAAGATCAGTTCAAGAAAACCTTCACCACCCCTTGGAGAATGTTTGCATATAACTGAATTCCCTTTGGGCTCATTAATGTTGGAGCCACCTTTGAAAGGGATATGTTCCTCCTTTATTGATCTCAAAGATAAGATCATCATCATAAACTTGGACGATCTAACAATTTTCTCCAAGAAACAGAAAATTGCCTAAGGGACCTAGAGAAAGTGTTGAGAAGATGTAGGGAGCATGGGATTTCACTCAATCCCAAGAAGTCATTCTTTTGTGCTACAGAAGGATATTTTTTAGGTCATATAGTCTCCTGAGAAGGCATCAGGATTGTCTAAGAATGGACTAGGGCTATCCAACAATTAAATTTTTTGAGAAGCAAGTCTAGAGTCAAATCATTCTTTAGACAGGTGAACTTTCTAAGATGCTTAGTTGATATGATGAACGGAAGTCAAAGGTTCATATGGAATGGTTTTGGAAGGTCTTTCAATCAGATCAAGGATGCCATAGCCAAAGCACATGTTCTAGTCCACTCGGACTACACTAAGGAGTTCATATTATATTTCTATGCCTTGGCCCACACACTATCTTTAATACTTATGTAGGAAAATAAGGAAGACATCCAAGTGTCAATCACTTTCATGAGTACTTTTAAATAGCATGAGTTAAGATACTCTCAAGTGGAAAAGTGTGCCTATGCAGTGGCAAGAGCACTCAAGAAATTTAAATTCTATGTCTTACACTCGCATGTTGTGGTTTATGTACTTGACTCATTTGTCCAAAGAATACTAACCTAGCAAGGGATAGGTTGTAATACTAGAGGTGCGTGGATAGAAAAAGTGCAAGAATACAACATTGAGTTGAAGTCGACAAAGATGGTGTGTGGGAATGGCCTAGAAGAGATATTCCCCAAAGCACTAATGGTCATTCTCCAAGACCCCTAGTTCTCAAACATTTCCTATTTACTCACTTACAGAGATTTCTCGGATGGACTGACATACAAACAGAAAAGAGACCTTGGGATTAAATTAGCTAAGTATGTCATATATGATAAGAAACTCTACAAGAGAGAAATAGATGGAACCTTCTTGAGATGCATGGACAAGCCCCAACAAGAAATATTACTTCAAAATTTCCACAACGAGGCCTGTGGTGGGCATTTCTCATCTACAATCACAGCATACAAGATTTTGAGGCAATGCTACTACTGCCCTGGCATGTTTCAAGATGCATATAAGTGGGTGGCCAAATGCGACAAATGTAGGATGTTCTCTAGCAAGCCTCAATTAGTTGCTTTGCCTCTAAAGACTATTGTAATTGAAGGCCCCTTTCAGCAATGGAGAATTGACTTTATTGGACCAATCAATCCTCCCTCTTTTGCAAGCCATTTATATATCATCATTGTTATGGACTACTTCAGCAAATGGATGGAAGCCAAGCCTACCAAGAAAACTACTTCTAAAGTCATCTGTGAGTTCATCAAAGAGAACATTTTGGTAAGGTTTGGAGTGCCATTGAAGCTTGTCATGGATAATGCTACTTACTCTTCTTCTGTGGAGATCATTGAGTTATGCTACGACAATAGCGTACACCTCAGTCATTCATCAAATTACTTCCCTCAAGGGAATGGTCAAGCAGAATCAGTTAATAAGAACTTGATCAATATCATGAAGAAGTTGGTTTCTGAGAACCAGAAGTACTAGCACAAGAGATTGCATGAAGCTCTCTAGACATTTAGAGTGACACCCAAGAAGGCAATCAGGATTTCTCCCTTTGAGCTAGTATACAGAGTTGAGGCTAACCTTCCTCTCCCATTAGAGCTATGCATCTATAAACTACAACAAGTGATCGAGAATCCAGTATTCCAAAATGGTTTGGAAAAGCACAGTACCTAACTAAGTTGGAGGAGGAGCGTGAAAGGTTGGTTGATCACATTATAGAGCATCAGTAGCACATAAAGACATTCTTTAAGAAGAAGATCAGACCAAGGAAGTTCATGAAGGGCGATTTGGTCATGTTATGGGATAAGAGGCACAAACCCAAACATATGCATCATAAGTTTGACTCCCTTTGGAAGGGCCCTTTCAAGATTATGCAAGTAAACCAGAATAATTATTTCATTCTGGTGTATCCCTCTAGAAAGATTATGTCATTTTTCTATAATGGTCAAGATCTAAATTTTTATCAAGTTCATAATTGAAAGCAGGTAGCACCTACAGTTAGTGCTAGTCTAAGTAGGTTTACTTTGCATATTTCCTTGCTTTATTTTTCTGCTTTCCTATGTTAGTTTTCCTTTTTGTTGCGTGTGTAGTTTAGTTGCCTGTTGTAGCTTTTCATTCTAGTTGTGTGAAACCAAAAGTTTCAAGGCCTCTTCTTAGGCATATGAAATGTCTAAGTTAGAGCGAACTGTTGCCCAGTTTTAGTCCTACTCTTGTAAAACTTAAAGTCATTGGTATTTAAGTGAGTCTATGTCCAATTTGTATTGTCTAAGTTTCCTCTAGGTTACTTTTCATCTTTCCTGAGTACATCACTTTCTATATTTTTTAGGTAACCTTGTATTACCTTTACCCATCATTCTATGTAGGTTTTCTATTTTTTCAGTGCACGAGGGGTCTAGGTGATCTAGGTATGGTTGGGATATGTTTGAGTGTCTTCTCGATGAGAAGTAGGTTGTATGTGTTTAACTATCTACTGTCTTTCCTCGGCATCCTTTTTCCTACGGATTCTTAGCAATCAAACGAGTTCTCCTCTTTGGTGAACTTAATCAAGTACGTATCTAAAGGATGAAGCCATGAAAATGATTAAGAAGTTGTGTAAACAATAATGCCATGATGGAAAGACCCACAAAGTTGTGGATCAAAACCTGGAAGAAGGCCATTCATATTGCAAAGCTAAATTTTACCTTCACGAGGAAGAGCAGATATATGGGTTTTTTCATTGCACACTAATGCAAGAAAAGGTGTTTTGTTCTGCTTCTGAAGCTACAATGATTTATGTGAAATCCATGCCTTTACATACAAGTAGTAAAAGCACAATGTTGAATGAACTATTTCGAGCTCTTAATCAGTGAGACATGCTCGAGACCTGGCTTTGAAGCCATCAGATTGAGGTTAAAGGGTAAAGTATTGTTAGTTTACTCCATTTTGGGAAATTCTATTGAGCGAGGGTTTTTCCATCCCTAGGTAATGAAAAAGGCCACTTTTTCGAAGGCTATAAAAATGGAAATACAAGTGTCTTTAAAATGTGAATATTCTTTGAAGATGCTCAAAAGATACTTTCAAAAAAGTCAGTGGTGAGAATACAACCCCGATATAAAAGAGAGGAAGTGTTAAATGCTTAAGGCAAAAAGTGAAAGAATGAAGTGCGCAAGCTAAAAAAGGATCACTCCCTGCATTGCAATTCCAAGTAGAAGGAAAGTGGGTTTGTGGAAGAGCTAAGTTTTTCTCTCTCCCCGACATATGTTAATATTATCAACTATTTATGCATTCCAGATTCTGAAGCGAAATAAAGCACTCCTTGTGGAACTTAAGCACTTGTTCTGTTAAGTGATTTTTAGTAATATCACTTTAAGTAAAGTAATAGAGCTTCCAGCAATACAAGTTTTTATGTGGAAGTGAACAAAAAATTTCAATAATCGTTGATCATGCAATTAAATGCAAATACTACCATTATAATTGTTGGCCAAGCTTAATTATGTTTGTGTCATGCCAATGTTCTAATTCATATACCTATTTCATCAAAACTGCCTGAAATTTATTTCTTCAAGCATACTAAAATGGTTATTTATCAAGAATCGTATCTTGTGCAATCATAATGAATGGCAATCAGAGTTGTGGGTTATGATAAGTTAATAGGCCTAGAGAGTGAATTGAAAGAGCTAATAGATATGTCATTCAAATTCTATGATTTGGGTGATCTCCAAAGGAGACTCAATTCTCAACCAATTCACCCAATCACTCAAAAGCTTAAAGAGAGCAAACTGGTTGAGGCAACTGGTTTTCCAATAGCAGTACATGCACCGGAGCTTGTGAAGGAATGTATCAAGAGATATGACCCAGAAACAAAGCAGATTATGTTTCTTAATCAATCCATCCTCATCGCAATCAACAAGACACTGGTGCAGTCCACATTCAACATTCCCATAAAAGAGGAGTATTCTGATATTGATTCCAGCTCTTTCATGTCTATGTTCAATGAGAAGAAGACACTGAGACAGGAAGATGTGTACAGAACATGGTTTCAGACTCCTTGCTCGAAGAAGAGAAAAATGTCCAAGACCATGTCCGACAAAAATTTGAAGAGAGAGCTAGTAGACATTATTTCCCTACTACTTAGACCAATAGGAAAAGAGGAAACCTTAGAGTTCATAGAGCACCATTTCTTCCTAGTGCAAGCTATGTTGAGGGTATGCAAATTGACTGGGTGCAAATTATCTGTGATGAGGTTGCCTCATGGATGAATTCAGCCAGAGGATTTAAACAATTTTACATGTCCTCCTATTTAATATATGTCTTGGCCACTCACCACTTGTGGCCCAGTCTTTGTAGCATCCAAAACTATGATGAGCATATGAAGGTATATGACTTCTACCCCTATCTGCAGCTACAAAGAAGCTTTGAGAAGTATGTGGTAGTAAATGATGCCTTCACAATGAGGCTATGTTGGGAATTGCAAGGATGCCTTGAAAGGAGATTCTCACTAGAAGCAATCTCGGCTATCAACCAATTCGGATGCTCATTCATCCAATATTGGAGCTTCTCATATTAGCGGATAGGTTCCTTTGATGGTTTCCCAAGAGACTGCCTAGGTACCCGGAGAACAAGGTGGTTCTAGTTGAGTTATGTCAAAAAATTCTTGAAGTGAACACCTTGTGTTCAAATGTAAAGAAAATAGTTAGGATTCCCTTCCCTATAGTGGTTGGACCCTATTCTTGTGCTTCTAGATCTGATGCTCAGAATCTAGTGAAGCAGTTTGAGAACAAAATCAAATTGGTGGACTATGAGGTACTCAAGCCTCAATATGATCCAATCAAATTTGTAAGAGATCACTAGAAGTTGGGATATGCCTACAAGCATGTTCCAGATATCAAGGACTTTTGGGTCGGGTGTCTCAACAAATACCAGAATCGGGACAAATTTTGGTCATGACTAACAATTGATGAAATTAAGTTATATAACGATTTTTGTTGATATTTTTGACCTTGCAAATGATTGAGCCTACATGAACCTGGCATCCTATGAGAAAATCAAAGGCACCCCAATTTTGTCTACCCCACCTACAGGTCCTATCATAAACACCATGGAGGTCCTCATGCATGGAATAATCAAAATAATAAATAAGTGGGTAGAGTGGACCTGAGTGAGGAAGAAGAGGACCAGGAGCACTAGTTCTATAGGTGGAGTATCTTCAGGTGTTGCCCAGTGAACTGTAGCAGCCACCACCATAGCTACTACTTCAACATTTGTAGGCCCATTGTCATCTATTGGTCAAGGTGGAGACCATCCTCCAAAGAAGAATGTGCCAATCACTCCTACCTACAGAGGTGGCTCTCTTCCAAACACCGAGAAAGTTGGGGACAAGGAAGGGGACAAGGAGAAGGAGAAGGAAGAAGAGAAATCGGTGGAAAAGCCTACCTCCCCTATCCAAATCATAAATTTGGATGGTGAGACCAACCCCATGGATGGCCAAGAATAAGACACATCTCAGCAAGGGGATACCTTGGTCCTCTCAGTGACTAAGGTCATTGCCTTCCTTGTTGCTTTCTGCAGCAAGCAAACTCCCCTACTACCAAAGAAGCTATTCAATCCTAGTGCCTTGCAGTCTACTATCAATGTGCTCTCTACTGAGTCATGGCTTGAGGAGACCATTGGTAGGAAGAAAAGAATAGATGAAGAAGTGGTTCCATCAAAGGACTTGATCACACAAGCCACCTCTTCTTAGTCATCTAAGAAAACAAAGAAGCAAAAAATAAACGCTGCATTGACCGGTGATTCAACTACTGGTGACATGTTGGTAGAGATTGTCGAGCCACAAAAGGAAGGAAAATTCTATGAGCTTTCCAAAGATGACTTCCAGATCAGAACGGTGGATCTTGGTATCCTTGTTCACGAATCCATGGTAAACATATGGAAGTCCACCAATGAGAAGATTGAAGATAAGTTGGAAGATCTTAGGGAAGAAAAGGAGGTCTTTAAGGCCACAAACAAAGAATTGATGGAATACAATAGGTATGCACACAGGAGCACTTCATCGAGCCAATTTCACCTGAACGTAGAGGAGAACAAAAATATACTCCTAAAGCTACAACAAGAGAGGCAATTCGGGCAGGTTGGTCGAACATGGGTAGACCAGATGAAGGCTAAAGGTCTCCCATTAATTGAAATTTTGGGAAGTCTAGTGTTAGATGCTCACAAGCTAAGGGAGGCAACTTTCAATCATCAGACCACCGTACAAAAGGCAACAGACTGACTGACCGAGCAATTGGCCCTACTGCAAGAAGTTATTGACATGAAGACCAATGTTGCCATTAGATGTACATGACTTATTGCAAAAGGTCATTGAGAAATTATTTCAATATCTGAAGATATTGCATACAAAGTCCTTTGTGTCTACTAATGTTAAGCTTGTAGATATTGAGAGGATGAAGTCAAAGTTCTTGGCATTTTTTAATCAAGTGGTTGATCCACTCAATTTCCAAATGTCAAAGATCGAAGAACTCTTAGCAGTAGACTCAATCATAAGGAGAGAATCAGAGAAGTTCTAGTCAAGGGTCGCCAGAATTCATTAATTGACTAAGATGCATGACTACTAGATGATTCGAGCTGACAATATCATCATTCCAAATGTCGAGGAACTATACAAAGTAACTAATACTATGAAATCTTACAAAGCCAAAGCAGTTACTCCTAAGAAGGCATGATGTTCTAATGGTTTTCTAGACATCTGTCATTCTCTCTCTTCTTTCTTTTTGTAGCCATTCATGGCATTTTGTCAGTGTCTATAACGAACAATGATTCAAGCTTGTCCTATTTTTAGCTTATTCTTATCAATGATGCTCTGCAATGCAATCATCTATTCTAACTGGCCATTTTGAGAAGGCTTATTTATGTAACTCTTTGGGAAGTTAATAACATCGGCAAAAATTACTGTTGGAAGAACCCCTGTAGCTGGGACTACTGTGTGCAACTCTGAATCCAAATTTAACTTTGTTGTTCATTTAGTTTTAGTGTAGTATTTGGAACGAACTAGCTTTTGATTAAAATTGAATGAATGCTAATGAACTAGGTTTTATTTCCTTCACTCAATAGATTGTATGCCTTACTTTCTTCAGCATGAGTTTCCCTTTTTTCTTAGTGTTATCTGTCGTAGTTTATGTGTTTAATGTAGTTCATTGCATAAGGAGGTCGAAAATTGGTCGATGGAGTGGCTAACAGATAAACAATCTGGGTATTATCAAAACATCAATTAACTTTGTAATTTGGGAATTATCCATTTTTCCATCTTTTCTTTTTTTGCTTCTATCGTAGTTGGTTATGCATGTTTCCATTTATTGCATTAAAATTAGAATAGATTGCAAGTTTTGAATTAGTCCCCATTTTCACTTGCCTAGGTTGTTTAAAGCATTGAGCAATCTGGTATATGCCTCTTATGCTCTCTGCTTAAGAGCATACCCCCAAAACTCGAAAAACAAAATTCATTGCAAATCTTGCATTTAAAAGGGAGTTGTACCTTTCAATTAAGGGGTCTTTGATAGATTACTACATTGACCCATTATGTTGTTAACTTCTTTGTCCTCCATAAGCCATTGGGGAGTTTGAGAGTCAAGGTATAAACTAAAAAGATAAAGGAGACAAATTGTTAACCAACACATTATAAAGTGGAAACGCATAGAGAAGATGGAAGACAAGCTCACTAATATTATTAACCATGATAGATTAAACTCCTGAGACAAGGTCATTATTAATCAGAATGAAGGATAAATTTATTTATTTTTAACACTAATACTTGGCTCATGAGGAACAACACTAGCTTTTGGGATTGTGTGGGGTTCAAGACTAATTCAAACTCGAAAGAAGATTGTATAAGTAAAGTGGGTAGTATGAAAAGTTTGGCATTACAAGGGCTGAATATCCACAAAATGAAGCAGACCATAGGGATTGATCTTAATTTTCTTGAACCGGAGGATTGTTAGTGGAAGGAGCATAAAAACAACTAGAGAATTTTAAAGAAAGGTGGTGTTGCAAGGTTTTTGGAGAAGTTCCATGGTGCAGACAAGGAGATTACTCAGCGATTTGTGAAGATGTGGGAGAATGGTAAGGTTAATTTGCACAACCAAAGGGTTATTATCAATATTGACCTGATTTCTAAAGTTATTGGGTTGTCTAGTTCTCTCTTTTTTTAAATTAAGATATTAAGTATGTGAAAGAAGCCCTTAATAGATTCCCAACTAAGAAAAAGGAAAAGGGTCTTCTGGATAAGAAGCGTGCTAGTTCCTTAGACATCCACCAGATTAAGAAGAAATGGAAAAATGTTTTGATTAACTAAAAACAGGTTTTGAAAGGACCTGAAACCTTGTACAAAAAGACAAGAAAGATATATCAATGAAGGATCTTAATACAACTATGGAACACCACCCAAAAAACTAGAGGGACGTGCCATAGTTCCCAACAAGAGGACTAAAAACCAGCCCGAAAAAAAAAAAAAAAAGACCATCAAGATTTACATTTTGGTCCGGTATTTTGAGAACGTAAAGACATCAAGCGAAGGTTTGGAAGATTTGACTCTTTTACCTTTAATTGATGTTCATCCATCCTCCACCTTTTCAGCAGTCATCTGCCAATTCAGAGATAAACATGAAGAACCAGGGCAGACCACAAGAGTATTCATAGGGGGAAAGGGGTAGCACCACTTCTAACCCCCAAAACCCTTGTAGAAGAAACATGGGCCTCAATACCCACTACAATAGGAGATAAGACAGTTGAATCAGCACCAACAACAATGTTTAGGACAGAGTCATCAACAAAAGAAGGGACAGCTTTAACATTCTAAACCAAAGCCACCTAAGAGACAGCATATGTATCATCAAAGACAGCAACAGTATCATCCGCCAAAGAAAGATCATTCTAAGATGAGCTATCCACCCCATCCCCTTCCTCGCAAACTTTCTAAACCATATAGTGATGGTCTGAAACCCCCAACCACCAAGAAGGTGATATCCTTGATCTAACCTTATCAAAGGAACACCGCGCATCGAGATGGTCAGATTTATCACATTTCCTGCACCTGAAAAGAATACCCTCATAATCAAGATTATGGGTCCAAGAGACAATTGGAGAAGCCAAAGTAATCTGTTCAAGGAGACCCTTGGAAACATCAACCTCCACAAGAAAGTGAGCATACGTCATCTTAAACACATCAGAAGACTCTAAATCAACCATCTGGAAATCCCCAATAGCCTCCCCCATAGTCTCCAAGACTGAATCTAGCCAAAAGTGAAGGGGAAGATTCGGCAATCTTATCCATAAAGGTATCTTATTTAAGGATTCAATAACCGGATTAAATCCCTGATACCAAGGTTTGGCCATCAAAAGGAAACTCTCCTCCCAAGAGAAATAACTACACAAAAATGGTTTTCCTATCTACAACATTCACAAATTTCACAATAAAAACCCCCTTGCCACAAGGTAAATCTAAATTGTATCAGTTATGATTAGTTCCCAATATTTGGAAATCCAAGCATGTAAATCCAAGAGAGAGGGCTAGAAATCCCTAAAACAAAAAATAGCAGCAATAGAAGAGTAATCCTCCACATATTTGGAAATCTCATCAATAGTTTTTGAATCTAGGTTAATCACAATGGGGCTACTTATAGAGACAGGCACAGTCGATGGACGGAGTCCCCTTCTCCCAACTGAATAAGGACCACTGAGGCCTACCCCAAAAGAAGCCACATTCGTATAAGAGATTGTAGACCTCCCCGTAGCAACCCGAGACCCACAAATGGTTGTCAAAGACAGCCTAGAGGACCCACCAGGCGATGCAGCATAATGGGTAGAGAACCTCTCATGAACAATACCAACAAGAGGATTGTGAACAATTGTAGCAGCAAGAAGAGGGTGGTGGGCAGGAGCATCGTATTTTGAAAATCATGAGCGAGAGCAGCGTGAGCAGTGTGAGCGAGAGAAATGGCGAAATGTTGTTAGAGTGATTATGGAGTATATCACTCTTGATGGTAAGTTCACAAGAGTCTATAACTACCACTTTGTTTTTCTTAGTCACTTCAAACATGAGGTTAAAGTTTATTGTCCTTTCTATCTTTACAATTCTCTAGTTAAGACCCTTGAAAAGCATTGCAAGAACCCATCTAACCCTATTCTTCATGAGGATTTAATGTGTTTGATTGTTGTGTATTGAGAGAAGCACAAAGTTGTAGACTTGTTGGAGACTAAAAACCAAGAGAAGTCCAAAGAGGAGACTTGTAGGAAAAGGAAGAGGGAGGTGAAACAGGACAAGAAAAGTAGGGTTGGCATCTCAAACCTGGAGGACTCCTCAGATGGCTCTTCTGATTCGAATAAGGACCTCAAGAAGAAGAAGCAATTCAAAGTGTATGAATCGAAAGGGATTGCTTCATCCACCCCTTCTGATAGTTCAGAGGATATTTCAACCTCATTGGAGATAGAGGACCAAGATACTGAAATGATGGTAGCTCTGAAGGGCAAGAGGCTAGTGCTCCTAATGATGATGATCAAGCCAACTCTGAGGAAGAAGAAAAGATTAACATGAAAGAGGAATGTGGGGAAGATAATGAAGATCTCGCTCTCCACAAGGATAAGGCAGAAGAAAAGATGGGAAAAAATGATAATAATGTGAAGGGTAATGTTGATCTTGACAAAGGGTAGGTGTGGAAAACAAGGAGATTCTGGAGGATGAAAATTATGCCAGCGATGAGATTGAGGACTGCACTAAAGAAGCTAAGGGGTTATCTCCCAAGTCTTGGGAGAATGCGAATTGTAGTTAACACACCAATTTGGAAGCCATGGCAATGAAAACCCTAAATGACATTAGTGACAACAAGGTGGATTGTAATATTGAAATTGAACAAGACACTGTCAAAGCCCAAGATACTATGTCGTTGGACCAGTCCAATACTAGAAATAAGGACAAAGAAATAGGTAATTTGAAGATTCTTGATATTGCACAAGCCAAGTACTCTAATTCCCTTCAATTTGACAATTGGCTTGGCAATGAAATTCGATCAAATGGAGGATACTAGAAAGGATAATGGTGATGAGAAGATTATTGAATTGAGTAGATTGATTAAGGAAATGGAGAACAATATTAAAAATTTAACTAAAAGGACAGAAAAGAATGAAACAATGTTAGTTACTATTTTTCTTCATAACCATGAGCACCTAAAAGCGACCAAGATGAACCATAAAAAGCTCTATAAAATGTTGCAAAAACTGAATGTCATTAATCTGGACAAGGACGAGGTAGACATTGATTGAATCATGGCTCCTAGCAAGAGAACGAAGGCCAATATGAGAATGAAGATGGAGGACACCAAAGTGGAAGAGCCTAAAGAGGACTCCCATCCTTCAAACTCTGCAGAAGCTCGAAGATCTTGAAAATCAAACAGGGTCCCTTCTCCTGGACTTGGCCTAGTTTCCTGGTTTTTTTTGTACTGGTATTTTTTGATTTTGTATCTTTGTTGGACGGTTTCACTCTCTCCACTTTTGTTGTTGATGTTGTGTAGTTTCTTCTTGTTAGTTGTCTTTTTGTTTTTGTTGATAACTGCATTATGAATGTCTTTCTCATGTGTATCTACCTATAAGAGGCTTTTGTTGTAAACAGTTTCGGGTCCCTTCAAAACCTTTTTTTGCCATTAATCCAAAACTATGCAATGTGGGAATATTATAGATTTTATAGCATAAGTCTTATTTCTAAATTGACGATCAAAGACTCAATTTGTTTGACTCGCATTATTTTTCTCCTCGCCTTATTTAGAAATATGTTTCCATTTACCTCTAGGAAAAAGTGAAAGAAATTATACAAATATAATTGAATACAATAGTGACATAAACCCTAGACAAATCTAAACATACAAATTCAAAAGAGACAATGATAACAAACAAAGTCATTAATGTAGAACATAAGATGTTTCAAACCCTCCCTAGATTAAATTATTTAATTTTATTATTATATGTTGCATTGCATATAATATTAGATATTCAAAAAACCAAAAAAATAAACAAAAAAAAAATACATACAATATATTTCTAAATATTTTGAGTCCAAATATTATAAATTTATCTATCTTTAACATCCCTCAAAAACATTATAAAATATTACACAAACTTCATTAAAAAAAAAAAACTATTGCATCACAAATTACAAATAATCAATTCATATGCAAAATAAATAAATTTAACAATTAACAAGTGTAATAAATATTTGTATATATAAAAAATAAATACTTCACACTTTTATATATCTTGTCGCAAAATATTAAGAAAATAACTACAAAAACTATTATCAAGTTTTCTTTAACAACTAACACACCAAATCATAAAATTTATTATCTAAAGAACACTCCAATACGAAACAAATACATCTCCAACAACATATCTTCAGTGTACTCATTGGACACCGAGGTGCAATTACTAGTATGTACATAAATATAACTATATTTATAGACGTATTTATATATACATATAGATTTGTAAATCTCTAAACATATACTTAAAAAAGCCTCTATAACTACATAGATATTAGGTGATATGTATCTATGCGAGAAAATGAAAAGATAGTCACACCACTAAAATATTAATAACAAGTAGCAAAAAACTAGATAATGACGCCAAAACTTATATAGATGTATTTTACTCTTATAATGGCACATCAAGGATGATTTGAAACACTAATTACAAATCAAGTTACATAAAATATTGATTCCAAAACAATTGACTTAAACAGTGATTTAAGAATTATTACACACTTACTCCAAATTCTCCACAATCTTAATCGTCAATCTCCAAGCTCCTTCTCATTCTCTACAATCTCAATGCTCAATTGTGAAGCCCCTTCCATTCTTGACAGAGTAGTCCCTTCCGTTATAGTTTTTATATCAGTGACCTCTCTTGTTGGTTGAACAATGAACTAAGAACAGGGTGGGTCCAAAAGATACAAATTAGAATATATCTAATTGTATATATGTTTTGTTTTCTAGATTTGATTATGTGAATACACTTGTATCATCAACATTTCGGATCACACTATGTGATCCATCATCAAGATGCTTGCAAAAGAAGAGGAGAAATATACACAAGTGTAAATAGATGTGCACATGTATGAATGTCTACACGTATGAACATCGACACGCATGTAAGGGCATAGTGATGCATGTATGGTTTCCAACATGTTAAGAGAGTTTGATCTCATTATATTTGCTTCTCATATCATGAATACGAAAATTTGTGATATTTAGCAGTTGCATTAGAAAAATACATATGATATACAGACCAACAAAATAATTGATATCCATGAAAAGTTAAAATCAATTATTGCACCCTCTTTGACATGTTTTGCACCCTCCTGTACTTTTCTAGAACATAATTGATTTCTTAACATTTGCATATTTATTTCCCATATCAAATGGTATGATTGCTGTTTAATTTAAAATTACTACATTCGAGTCTTTCCCAAAATCATAAGCTCTTCGACAACAAAAAAGAAGCAGCAAATCCCATATCATAGACACTGTATTCAGTAGTAAAACACAGCACTTGTGTAGAACAATTTGAGCTGAATTTTACAAGTCATGTCATCACATGGTAGATGAGAGGGATTCGCCACAAATGGTCGACTTTCATAGCAATTATCACAGCAGACAATGAGACAAGGACTGAATGATTGCAACAGTGCTGAGGTCAAGTTATAAGGAACAAGTCTTCAAGGTTCACAAACACAACTCCCATATCCCTGACATCCCTATATCTTGGGGGCATCAAGAAATATCCTTGCAAAGTTTAAGTACTAGTACAAGAAGGGAGTGCTATAAACCATCAACTGAATTGAACTTTGTTTTGATGCATCCAGATTGTATTTTCAGTGAATTTCATTCAGATATTTTCCACTATTGATGACAAATTCAATGATTAACTCACTGTGGCACAGTTTATCATGATGCATGCATCTCTATCATGCTTATATTAAACATAACTAGCACATAGATATTGAATTATTGATATTCTTATATATTTTTGGAGGAGGACATCCCTAATTTGAGTGAAGATTCAGAGGTGACTCTTCCCAGTATTGACTCCACATCCCTAGACCCATAAGTCTTCAACCTAAGGGTGTCATAGGAAATAAAATAACAAATGGCATGCTGAACTTAAGCCATAATTCCACAAGCTTTGGTTAATTACAAGAACTGGGGAAAAACGCAATCTACAGTTGCAGACTATGGAAAATCTGGAAATTTAACAGGGAAACTAATTATGACAGTAATTGATAACTACGATTTAACATTTGAAGACACCACTAACCTTATGGGGCTGCCACAGATATAAACAATAACTACACGTGATTAGCAAGCATGTCTTTTAGTGCATTACCTCTTAAGCAACATTCTACACAAAAAGACAAGTTTCCAAGCTTGATTGAGACATCAAAGCGCACACATACAATATATTGCTAGACATAGGGACCCGATAATAAAAATTTGAATTTCCAGTGGGTTAAAAAAGAGTTCGCTCAAATCTCTATAACAATATCCATGTCAGAACATTTCCTGTGATTTCCTGACAATCCGCCTGGCCTTCCTTTTAAATTCTTCTTTATGGTCACGCCATTCCTTCTGCAAAAAGGCAAAAACACATCACAGTTATTCATCAATGATGCTTGGCAATGCATTGTATTTGTCGGCAAAGAGCTTTAACATGTAACAAAGCAGGAAATTTTTATTAAAAAACTATTATCCAAGGGAAGCAAACCAGCAAACCAGATTGATATTTTACAAGTCCTCTTCAACCACTTCAATAATTTCATACATTTAGCACTCCATCTAATTAACTATCTTCTTTTCAGCATTAAAAACATTTTTCTATTGAATATAGACCAGCTGACAAACTAACCAATTGCAACTTGATTTATTAAAATCAGGACATCAATATTAAGATGCTAATTGTTGTGTCCAAACCAAAGTAACATGAATCGGAATCGGATCAGAATCGGCAAGGCCGAATCGAATCGTGAATCAGCCAGGAATCAGAATCGAATTGGCCACAAATCAGCAAATTTAAAAAAACCCTTGAAATTAATTGAGTAGCTTATTTCATAAACCCTTTATCGCTGATTCGATTCATTGATTCACAAAAAATCGTTTGGCTTGAATCAAATCGTTAAATCGCGTGAATCGCCATGATTCTAGGAACTATGGTCCAAACACAAGAATTTCAAGAACAAGCAACATTTAACTAGTAAAACATCTGCAGATACAATCTTACAGAAAACTGCGAACCACAAAGGAATCAAAACTAAACTTTAAAAAATTACCAGAATTTCAAGAAAAATCAACAATTTACTAAGGAACTGTTGTTAGAAATGTGGGGGTAAGATGTAAGTTATTTTCTTCTCAAGAAGGATAAAAATAATTTACTAAGTTGTCGTAAACAGTATTAACATAAGAAGTACAGATATGTAATGCCAGTCTACCACCCTTCCAAACAATAAGAATTGAGTGTTTGGTGCAGTTAAGTACTGTGAAGTCAAAGATTTTGGTTTCCAGCTAATATAACAAAGCTGCAAAACTATCCTCTATCTTTCTAGCCAGATGACTCTAACATACAATTCAGCAAGTTCTAACAGTAGCATGAAGATAAAAATCAAACCATTCCAGATACTAACCATCACTAAGTTCCCAAAATCAAACAAGAAATCACTCACCACATGTATAGATAGCACCCGCAGCAGAGCAGCAACCAGAAATACAACATAACACTAAACCTTATTAAAGAGATTAAACCTCATCGAAGAGGAGGCCAAATCAAGTACTCCTTATCAAGTCCCAGTAGCACCACAGCACATAATAATGCACAATGGCAAAGAGATTAATCCCTACCTTCAATAAATCAAATGAGTGATTCTCAAGAGTCAAAAAGAATTACTCCATGACTTGGCTATTCATCAGCCTGGCTTCAAAAGAAATTTTAGTTATTCAATAGCCAGCCCCCCTACATGTTATCTCCAGATTGCACTGATATAATCAAGGCACGACATGAAATCATGCAGAAGTCATGTGATCCAAAAGTCCTGTCGGTGTGTTTGTGTAATGTTAGTAGGACTTACATTGTAAACCTTTGTTCCAGGTATGTCTCAATATTTGGGTAAGAAAGTTGAAGGCACTAATATAATATATATATATATATAGAACTTATGTATTGGTTGGTTAGGCAGGTAAGGTAGTTCTACAGAGAGATTGAATAACTGGCTTTATCACTGCATAATATACTACGTATGTTATGTCATTATTTATGCCTTCAATAAGTAGTTCATTTTTGTTGTGCTTCTGATCCCACAAGCAGTGTCAGCGCACCCAGGTAACCATGATGCAGGGCATGTGAAGCAAAATGTCATCAGAGATTTTGTGAAAAGTTAGCATTGATCTTTTCAATTTATTATATTGTAATTTGTTCCATTTTTCAGGCTGAATTTTAAGCAGCTGCAAAGTTTATATTATTTGTTTGCTGTGCTTTCATTAAAAAAGGTTAATAAAATATTTCCAATATTTATGTCAGTGTGCTTTGGAAGACAAGATCAGCATACAATTTTACGAAAAATGATCACGTCAATACTCTTTCTAAAGGTAAATTTTCCTTGCATTATTATTCTAAACTTGACAGGTTCACAGGTGCTCCCATG
The DNA here is from genome assembly GCA_028749045.1 of Cupressus sempervirens. NCBI lineage: Eukaryota > Viridiplantae > Streptophyta > Pinopsida > Cupressales > Cupressaceae > Cupressus > Cupressus sempervirens. The sequence continues at coordinate 981,339,732 of CM053792.1, read as the reverse complement.
TGTAACAGACAATTGCATCGTAAACAAATTTGAAAATAAAAATGTATGTGGGTCAATACTTCCCAGAAAACTCCATCTAAAAGTACTTAATAAAATGAAGAAAAATACTATGTTACTGACTTGGCCCCTGCTATGCCCAGATCTAAGTACATTCCCATCTAATTTGTATTCAAGGCTGATCTACCACGGGATTCTGTGAGGAAATACAAACACCAGTGAGTTTGTCCCATACAATCCTGTGAAGAAGCTGACAAGAAAATTGCATAACCTGCCAAGGTCGCTGGAAGTCACCTTTAAAAAATCTGAAAATCTCTGCTTTCTCTCTACAAGAAAAACAAAAATCATGACACTTATGTGCCAGTTGCAGAGGTTGCAGACAAAATGGGCAGAAAAAAACCTTAAAACAATGGGCAGAAGTGCAGATCCAGAACGGGTATGGCAGGGAACAAGGGGATGAGTTTTTGGGATAGAAAATTTTTTTGCCAATTTTGGGGACAGTTAGGGGATGGCAAAGGGGAAAAATAAATAAAAATTAGGGAAAATAAATATATGCAGGGAAATTTAAAATATTCATATGAAAACATGGATGAAGGATGCAATTAACTAACAGAATTCTTCTGCCAAATTTGTGTTATTTTTAGATCATTTCAAATTTCCTCTACAATTGGAAGTCAAAGTTCCCTAGGCATCCCGTCCCCTAGACGTTTCCGAGACGGGAATGGCAGAAAAAAACACGGGGATGTGTTCCCGGTAACATAGGATCAAATATATTATGACCACCCAGCCAGGAACAGTATCTTCTGTAAAAGGGTATCAAAGTGCTTGTAGGAAATAATATTTGTTAATATATTATGCCAATGATATTAAAATTCATCGATTATATGAATGTAAAATACATGTGTATGTAAGAAATAGCGGGGCAGCAGCAAGCAGGAACAGCAGGTTTTTGATGGCACGAACGACTACATTACAATGGCCAAACCGGATTTAGATGGCCTTTCAACAGACAAAATCAAACCAGTTTTAAGATCACACCAAGTTATCAACAAAGAGATGCATGGGAGGTTCTGGTTAGCTCTGAGCAGAGATTATTTGGTGCAACTAATGGCGGTCAAAGAACCAGCAATATGGGTCAGAGATAATTTTACAGAGGGGGATCGATGCGGATTGAAGATCGTTTTGATTTTAGAAGGATTGAGACAAAGTTTTGAAGACCTAAAACCCTAGATAAGGATGGCAATCAGATTCGAAAGGTAAGAAATAACATTGAGCATGCTCATGTTACATCATTATTGATAGAGAATAACGAGTGGAGTGACTGTAAAAAAAATTTAAAAGAAAATGCTTTCCTTATTAAATGATTTGGGCTTTGGCTGTCTTTTAGTAAGATAAGGAAATGGTGTGATGATCATTGGAGTAAGGATTGTGCCCTAAAAACCCTAGCAAACAGATTTTACTTTGTAATCTGCCCTACCAATAAAGACAAGGAGTGGATCCTAAATGGCAGGCCTTTTCTACTGGATGGAAAGGGACTTTATATCACAAACTGGTCACCAAACTTTGGCCGTATAAAGGAGAGGATCAAGCAATTCCCAATCTGGGTTAAACTCTATAGCCTGCCACATGAATATTGGGACCATGAAACTCTAAGAATGCTAGGTGATAAACTAGGGATCTTTGTCAAGTCAGAAGAAGCTCTAGATAACAAAGACTCCACCACATATCCTCGGACTTTTATCTTATGGCAACAATGTCATCCCTTGCCAGATATCATTAAACTTAAAATTGGGGAAGGTCTCTGGAAAAAGTTGATTTTAATTAGCAGAAGTGATGAAATGAATATTGGTAATGACGAGTGACCTTCAACAGGAGAAATTTAAGGATGGAAAAGGCAAAGGACTGGAAAGTAATTTGTTAACAGATAAGACAATCAGATTTACAGAGAACAATTTAATTACTGGTCTTATTTGGAAAGACAGAAAGGGCGAAGTGAAGGGCAAGGATGATATAGATCAAATTCTTAAAAATGGCACTGGCAGCTTTTGTCAAGAATCAGAAGAATTTAGATCAGCCCAATCAGATGATGAGAATATCATAATTGTGTTGATGTTTTGTAGCTACATGAGTGTAGCATCCGAAGTCTTATTTTCTCCTGCTGAAGAGGATTCATTTTAACTTTATGGTTTTTGGTATTGCTGACAAATTTGTATTTAATGTTCCTAGCGGTGACTATCTATTCTTCATGCTTTTTGAGAACCGGCAGTCTTCCACTCTCCAAGGGGACAATGGACAGTCAAGAATTATTTATCTGTAGTTCAAGGTTATATTCAGATGAAAACTTCCGTATGAAGAAGATCTTGATATTGCTCTATCTGGAGATTTTGATATTGCTCTATTGTCATTTCAGTTCAGCGTGGAATAAAATTGTATATCAAGACATTCTGTGAAGTAATCTTTCTATGTGGCTGGATTTTTCTCCCTCAAGGAGGGTTTTCCCAGGATAATCTTTGTGTCTTTTGGTTTGTCTTGTTTATTGGTGCAGAGCACCAACGCACTATTTGTGGATTTTGGTTTAATGCTTTGTTTTCTCACCTAATCATGCTAGGATAAATAAGTCTTGGATAAAAATCCATGTTTATAATGGAAAAGACACCTTCATGTATGCCTAGATCACTATTGGCAAGTTATAAACCAAAGTTGTTAGTTGGGCAAAATTGGGTCTTTTTGAGTTTTTTGTTTAATATAGCCTAGGATTAGGTGTTTTTAGTTGTTTTTGATGTTTTTTTTGTGCAAAATTGCTAAATTGCAATATTGTAAAAGTTGCTCTAAATTGCAAAAGGAGTTGTGACTATTCAAACAATAGTTATAACCATTGGGATGGATGTAGGAAGGATATACCTCATTTGTGAGGTCACAAAAGGCAGATTGTATGGATGGGGAGAACTCGCAATAATAAATTTTCAGTTTTGAAGCAAATTTACTGGTTTTTTGTACTTCGTCCGTACTGTAAAGATTGGCAAGCATGATCAGATGATTGATTGAGGAGTTTTGTTTTACCTTTCCATTGCCTTTGGTTTCATCTCTCTGTGTTGTGATTTGTTCAAGTTATTCTATTTTTTGTACAGGAGGGTTTGCAGTGCAGCAATTTTTGTGCAAGTTTCAAAGATGGGCCCGTAACTGTGACTCCCACGGTTGGTTTTTAATGGCCTCTTGAGGAATGACAGTTAGATGGGTCCTCTTGGTGCTTCCAGGGTTTCAAGGCCAGACAAGTTGTTTTGTTATTTTAAAAATTTTCCTAACCAGCCCTCGGTCAAGTGCCTATGTGGATTTGACCTTGTGAACATGTTGTTTGTGTTATAATAGAAGAAGGAGATATGTTGGAGGGCTGAGTGTTTGGGTTTAAGTTAGAATAAGGTGAAGAGACATTCCTGAGTATTGAGTGAGATTCCATGACCCCATTTCTCCACAGTTGTTTTGTAAACCAAGCCTAATTTGGCCTTATTAGGATTGTGTTGCTTAGTTAAGGAAAGGGAGAGCTGGAGTGGAATTGAGACCTGGTGCTTTGGGATTGGACATAACTTTGAAAAGGGTACCTGGAACTCTAATCTGTTTTGAGGCTTGTTTGGGACTTTAGAAAGTTAGACCCTGAAAACCTCTTAAGGAGACCTAATAGGGGCTACTAGGTGAAATTGGGTTTGATGCTTTGTGGAAGTGTGGGGATCAAACCAGTGGCCTATTTTGTGTTATGTGAGTGTCCTAAGACCATTTCATGCCTTGGAACCACTGAAGTAAACCATTGCTGATTTTTTCTCATGATGGCCGAGTTGTGGGAATTAGTTCCTGAAACCATATTTTGGATGAATTTGGTCCTTAGACCATGAATGCTTGAAGGAGTTGATAGCCTTGCTTTCTACTGCATTTGGAGTATCTAAATTTGGTATAACCTTGTGTTAAGGTTGGAGATTTGGTAACTTGTTGAGTTGGTGATAGAGTGGGAAAGCCCATTTTCACATTTCTAGTTGTGTACTCTGCATCATTTATGCTATCTATTTTATGCTATTCCAGCTCAAAATTTATCATGGTATCAGAATGGACTTAAGCAAGATCAAGAACCAGATTCATTCAAGCAGTGTTCTTCAGGCTCTTTATTCTTGCATTCCTTTTAGAGAGCAATTGCTGGATCATTATAATTCAAAGCAGTGGAAGGGAATAATTAAAATTTGAGTTTATAAATATTGGGGAATCAACAGTGGGTCCATTACTTACGGAAGGAGCGGGTAGTCACTCAAGAGGAGTTTATCAAATTAATGTTGCAAGTCGGGTTTTGGATTTTCCAGTATTTTTCATTAATGTTCGCCTTTGAGATATTTAAAAAATAAAAACATAGTCCATATTATGGGGCATATGCTTAATGAAAGACAATAATTTGACGGAATTATAGTCTGGCTATATTTTCAATTGAGGAAGTTTTTGCCGTGAATTAAAGCATTGTCATGAAAAAATAATATTACCATCTGGGTAAGATTTTTATATTTCTGAAGTTTGAGTACATATTAGCCACATGGAACATTTAAGCTTTTCATATTTTTGTCGTATCGATGATTGATGTGGCCAGAAGCTATATTATGCTCTGTGAATGCAACTTGGGGTTCAGATACGAAAATGTCTCATGTGCATATGTGATCCTTAAGGGTTGTCATTATCATGTCCACTTCGAGTTATCAAAAGAAGCAAAGCTTATATGGGACGTTAGTTGTGAAGGTGTCGTCTATAACTTTTTCCACTGGTAAACTTGGTCATTGAAATATCAAGTTGCAACTGACAGCATATTGATGATGTGTGTTTAGCTCTCCATGCTACTGAGTGTCTAAGAAGCAGAGAAAGATTTTTTTGAGCTACCTAGTTTGGAGATACAAACAATCAACAGCTTTCAGTTGTGATAAAAGTTATTGAGCTTTCTTGTTATATTATCAGCATGAGTCTTCTCTCATTCAATGGGATTCATTTTCTGGTGCATCTATTTCTTCCTGAAGTGATTGATCATTTCCAATATTGTCTTTCTTCAAGTGAATTGGAACAGAGATTTGTAACAGGTTTATCTGTTGGATTGTATATAATGTGAGGGCTCTTCAACTGGCACTGATGTGAGTGGATGATGATGTTTCTAGCCATCATGGGTCAAACCTATAGCGTCTGTAGCTGCGTGGATGCAATTTCTGCCATATCTCTGTTGATACATTTACCATCGCAACATATTGTCATTTCTATTTTGGGCATATCTGGAGATCCGAATCTTTCAGTGCGAAGATCAAGAAAGAACAATTGGTGGATTGTGAGGAAGATTAGATGATAAAGATAAGTATAGCATACCTTTGAATAATGTTCATGAAACTTTTATGTAGCTATTGATTTATCGTGAATGATGTATGCTTCTAGCATTGGTGTTTCCCTTTGAGATAGGTTGATCCTATGAACTATTAGTAATCACTCTAAAATGCTTCAAAGACAGATCAAGGAGCATAAGGATGACGAGGAAGAGTTTGATGCATCCTGCGAGGAAGTCACACAGGCTAATTAATGGAGACACAGCTTCTTGTCTTAGGGCTGAGTTGGTGGCACATATCTGGAGACATCTCAAAAAGAAGAACCCATTCAGATTGTCTTGTGATCAGTTTCTTCTATGACATTCAGATGAAGTTAAATTCCAAGAATTCAAGGCACAAGTTGAGAGCATTGAGCTTCTAAGATCAATAGAGGAGAGTTCACTTCCACAAAAATTCTTTGCAATCTCTGTAGGAGGGATCAAGAGGGAGTTCTGAGAAGAAGTAAAGATGTCAACTAAGTGAGTTGCAAGGCCAGGTGCTAACGTCATTGGAAAAACTCTTTAGCTGCACAGAACAGAATAGCAGAGTCAATCTGGATCTAAAATTGGTAAATCCGCAAACTTATTCAATATAAGGTGATTTGGTATGACGTCAGAATGATAGTCCTGGACTCTAGCATGTCAAAAGTTTGGGAGGTGTCTGTTGAAAACCATTACTCTAAGGCAAGCATTGCAGGCAATCTTGAGCAAGGAGGTCAAGAGGTTGATGCAAGTGCTTGAGATTGAAAGGGACCTTGAGCAGCAGATGGAGAAAGCAAAATCCTTTGCGGAGGATCAGTAAGCTTGAGAAGCAGTGTGACTCCTAAAGCTCATTGTTTGGTCAAACATTGAAGCCAAGTGTAATTTATTGTGATAAATCAAAGCTGTAAGAATACTGCCCTTGCTGAGTGGGAGTCTTCGCATTTAGCTGTTCTTATTTTGTGCTAGAAAGCATATTTCTCTATGAGAGAGAAACATGAGATGAAAGCCCTTGTAATGCATGTTTCTCTGTGAGCAACAAATGTGAGGTGAAAGCACTTGTAATGCATGTTTCTCTGTGAGAAAGAAATGTGAGCTGAAAGCTCTTGTAATATATATTTCTCTAAGACAAAAATATGAAACGAAAAATCTTGTCTACATCTGAGATAGAGGTATTTCTCTTTCCACTCACAAGAGTAGCCATAGTGGATGTCATGTTGAAAGACTCCATGACAACATCACAGTGAGGGACTCCGTGATGAGAGCTTGTGTTTATATTTATTTCACACATCTGAGTAGCCATGGTGAACATCATGCTAAGTGACTCCATGATGCTATCACATTGAGAGATTTCATGATAAAAAATTTGGTTTTCTCACAAATGGGTGTGGTCATTGTGACTGTCATGTTGAGAGACTGTGTAAAGTTTATTACCAGATTTAAATTGATTACAAAATTTTGTTGCAATGTTTTGAATCGCTTCCAGAATCTGCAAACGTTAGTGCAGTAATAACACAAATGAAGTATTATCAAACTCAGAATTATCTTCGATCCTTTTGGAGCGCTTGCATTAATAGATTTTGATGCCAAGATTACATTGGGCAGATTGGATAAATACCAATGGAAGGGGTGTGGGGATGAATGGCCATGTCTCCAATTGAAGACATGGCCATTCATTCTCACACCCATTCATTGTTAACTAATACTCATCATTAGTTACTGTCATAAATACAGTGATTAAATGTATAACCAATCATTACATCTGCGGCCCAATATAAAGGATAGATCGATCATGATCTAAACATCAAAGGAACCAAAAATAATCTCGATCATGCCTTAATGATCTCAGAACATATATATATCTCATCAGTTGCAAACTGTGGAAGGTACAACAGCATGTACGTATGCATATATGCATAACAGCGTGTGCATCATGTTGTTGTGCGTATATACATACGTATGTGCTTATCACAGTAATGTCAGACCAAAGCTACATGCATTAACACTCCCTCTTAGCTAGGAAAGACAAAGTGCATACATATAAGTTCTTCTTTATATGAAAAGTAATATCCTCAAGTGTAATGTCCCCTTTTTAGCATTCATAGCATGATGTTGTCGTTAGCTTATTTCTCCACGGTCCCATAGGCTAACCAAGACATTAAAGGGACTTAGAGGCCATTTGGCCTAGATAGTTTCAGTTGCAGGTCTTTCTGAGGGGTTTTGAGGCAACTTTGGACATACTTACTATTTATAGTAAGTCATCTTGGATATGGTCGGACATCCAGTGGCAGCGGTATGTTGATGGTAATTGTTTAAAATCGGCAAGAAGACTTGTTTATCATTGATAAGATTTGTTATGCATTGATAAAGCTATTTTATAAAGTTAAATTTAAATATTTAACTTTATTAATGCATAGACTATAGTTTGTGAGAAATATTTAAATTAAAAGAGTCCCCTTTATTTTATAACACATCGGAGACATAAGTTACATAAAGGGAGTGATGTTTTATCCCACATTGAGAAAACGAAGGATTGAGCTCTTGTGAGAACACTATAAAAGAAAGGGAAGAGCTTCTTTTTAGTATGCTTGAAAATATCAAAGAAATTGGGGAATTTCCTGAAGATTATGTCTCAATAGTTTGAAGGACGAAATCCCTTCAAGCTGGAAATCTTGACGCCGTTGAAAGACGTGGTCTTGAGATTTAACATAGTAGCAATCCGAAAAAGCAGATACGAAAAAGCAATCCGAAAAAGCGGAACCTAAAAAGCAGGCTGAAAAAGCGAATACGAAAAAGCAATCCGAAAAAGCAAAACCGAAAAAGCAGGCCGAAAAAGCAGTTCGAAAAAAACAAAGCAGAAAGGGCAGCATTGAAGGAAATTATTACAGCCATGTACAACTAGGTTCTTTTGTTTGTTGTTTTTTAGGGTGTTATAAGCTTTCAGCTGTAAATGTGCATTATACCAACATTATCATTTTGTAATCCATGTAAATGCCAAAGTCTTGGCCATATTTCATGAGCATTGTATTTTTCATTGCAATTAAGAAGATAATAGTTGCTGATGTCATTTAAGCAATTTAATATCATTATTTATCAACTAGTTAGTTTGCATACCAACTGTTTGTAAAAATGCCAGTTGGCTGTAGGTGTTCATTTCTCATGCTTAGATCTATATATGCACTGAATATTGCCAAAATTAGTAGTACACTCATGTTAGGTCATTGTGTAGTCCATTGTAGTCTTCTAGCACAAGATTCTCATTGATGCAAATTGAAGAAAAAGTCATTTGAAGCTAGCTGAAATACTATATCAGTCATACGTCCCTTGCATGTGAATTGTTTGATGAAATTCCTTGAGCTTTTATCAACATTTTTTTGAGGGCAGATTTGAGGAGGGTTATTACAGTGGTATCAGAGCTATAAGTCCTGCCATCCTGTGGAGGTCTTATAGGGAATTTGGAACAGTCGGATAAAGGGGAAAGTGTTTGAGCATGCAACAGGGGCCTTATAATTTTCGCAATACCAGAGCAAGACCAAATAGGATTTCGGACCTGCAGAGCGAACAGTCTAGTTCATCCGTGCAGGTGGACATAGAATCCAGTTATACAGACACGGAGGAGGTATTCTTTGATCAAGACATCAATATGGGTGACCGAGATGACAGGAATACAGGATTAGGCAGAGGCGGGAATACCAGTCCAGATCAGGGAAAGGAAAGATTCTTGCATTTATTAGACACCTTAGCACAGGGACAGCGATCAGCAGAGCAGAGAGCACAAGAACAGAGTCAGAGATTGGAGCTTATGATGCAGATGATGGCTCGTCAAATGGGGTTGAATGCTAATGTGGGTGGAGGAAATAATCAGAATGGTAATAACCAGAGTGGTAATAATCAGAATGGGACACATAATGGAGGCGAACAAGTTGGGAACAATTTCGGTCATGCACCCCAGCAAACTAGGACAGTGAGTTCGAGGCCCATTATTCCAACATTTCCTCCTAGAGCTCCAGAGCAGCCTGTACCAGAGCCCCAGATCACTAATATACAAGACCAGCTGAGGAGAGATTGGGAAGCCGGAGGTCCAAATTTTATTGCTGCAATCATCTTTAGGGAGTATATAGATGTGCGGATGAAGCATATGCCACGTGGACATGACAGGAACCAAAGCTATGAGCTATGGAATAAAGTAGGGAAACTTCAGTTACCATATTATGATGGCTCGGGGAAGTCTACAGCAAGAGCTTGGGTTCAAAAGCTTGACACATACTTTCAAATGAACCCTATGCCTGAAGAAGAAGCTATTAAGTATGCAGCAATTCACCTGGATGGGTTAGCACATGAGCGGTGGCATCATGGTATGGTCACTATGGGTCATGCACACATTACCTCATATGTGGAGTTTATTGAGAGACTAATCAAACGCTTTGATAGGCCTAAGGATTGTACCTTCCCTATGACAGGCAAAAACTTGCATGAGGAGTTTAACAAACATGTTGATTCGATACAGGGAGACATTAGCACATCTTCAAGTAATGGTTTATCTGCATCATCTTCACAGGCAGAAGGGGTTACAGATGTTGTGCAGGTTGAGCCAGTAGCATGAAAAGGTGATATCACAGGCACACCGGATTGTGTGATTGACACAGATAGTGATTCCAATACAGTTGGGCTGGATGAAGTTACAGCAGTTGAGGATACTGTCATGTTTGAGGATAGTACAATTGATCAGAAAGTGAGCATTCAGGACTTTGCAAAAAATGAGTATCAAGCACAATTGGATGCTTCTTCACATGAGATAGAGGCTAGTAGCTCTTTACTTAGTTTGGCAAGCCAGCTGAAGATAAGGGACAAGAATATTGTCATGGCTTTATCTCATCACGACAGGATACATGGATTGATTGAGAATCACAATTGGATGATTCAACTGCAAGAGAGACAGAAAGGAGTCACAACAAGTTCTTCTTGTGACAACTTACAACAAATCAAGTAAGGCATGGAGGCAATGAAGGTAAGTTACATACACCTACTTTCAGATCACGATCATCTCCTTAATCTTGTAGGGATCTATTTAGATGCATTGAAGAAGGAGGAGGTTGACCGGCTTTCTCATGAGCTGGAGGATACTCAGAATTCCTTGGTGTGTATTCAGTTGGCTCTCCAAGATTCTGAGAGACATGTGGACGAGCTTTGTCTTGAAGTGAGCTCAATTCGAGAGTTAGCACGTATAGCAGGGACTCAGTTTTTTTTTACAGTCAAGTCACATGTTGATGATTTCTCAGAGATGACAAAGTTTATAGGAGAGTCCCAGGATCTGAGTATTATAGATGATAGCTATTCTAAGGTTACTCCTTTGGATAGTGTACCAGGGATAGAGTATAGGAGTTCGACCAGTCGGCACAATCATGTGTCTAGTCAGCTGAGAGTTGGTGAGCGAGACATTTCTATCGCTTGCGAGCATTTTGATGCTGTTCATCAGTTGTTAGCAGTTTATGGATGGGGTACTCCTACTAGTGATGAGCAGGGAGGCAGTTATCTTTCCTTGACAGAGATCCACTCTTTATGGGAGGCTATCCAGATTTTGAGACAGAATTATATGCAGTTGGTAGCCGACAAAGATTATCTTATGGAGTGGAGCAGTACAGCATATGACGCATTATTGGTCAAGGAAGATGAGGTGAGTGAGCTTACTCAGCAGCTCGAAGTGACTTCTGAGTTTCTTGAGAGTACACAGTTGGCTTTCAAGGAGTCACAATTTCATTTAGCTAAGGTGACAATGGAGTTAGAATGACTTCAGTCTTTACCAAATTTTGTACAATCACAGACCGTGGTGTCTGGTGATCCGCGGATGTCCATGGTCGAGGTTGATAGAGGTAGTGGAGGTGAGGATATATCTGTCCACAACACTAGTATTGGCATATTTGGTCCGTTTACACTAGAGGCAGGTTCAACTGAGTTGGGCGCTGCAGCTAAGCATTGTGATATGTTTGACTTGGAGGGCACAGAGACTAGTGATGTTGTTGTTGATTCTGCACTCTTGGCTATATCATCCTCTGACTTAGCTGATGATGAGTCATAGTTGGTTGTATCACGTCTGTAAGATGAGTCTTTGATTGGGATTGGTTCTTTTTACCGACATTATACTGTAGGATATGTTCATCAGTTTGCTTTTGATCCATGTGTTGAGGAGTTGATGGCAGACAGATTTGGTCTGGGCTCTCGTTTTTGCTATCTACCGTGTAATGACTATTCACCATCAGCAGTGCATGGGTGTTATGGTTATGAGACAGTGACCAGTGATCTGCAGAGTTGTGTTAATTGCAGTAGGTGTGCAGTGTGTGGATTCTCTGTATTTGGTGCAGTTTCATGCGGGAGTATCCATCGTTGTTGCAGAATTGTATTGTACATTCCACATAGGCTAGTGGGATGTGTTGATGGTATTTACTATGTTGGCAGTTTGGGTTATCTACTCTACTTGGGTTCTGATATTTCGAGAGCTTGTTTCTCATGGGTTCCTGACTTTGGAGTTTGGGTGAGTTGTATTTGCCAATTTGATTATGAATTCCTCTTGGTTAATTTTCAGAGGTTGTTGCAGGAGCCTATGTTGACTGACAGCAGTATAGTTCATGACTACATTTGGGATCCAGGTGGATTGATTGGGTTGTTGTTCGACCATTGCTTGGGGACAAGCAATTTTGGGAAGGGCGGATTATAATGTCCCTTTTTTAGCATTCATAGCATGATGTTGTCGTTAGCCTATTTCCCTACGGTCCCGTAGGCTAACCAGGACATTAAAGGGACTTAGAGGCCATTTGGCCTAGATAGTTTCAGTTGCAGGCTTTCTGAGGGGTTTTGAGGCAACTTTGGGCATACTTACTATTTATAGTAAGTCATCTTGGATATGGTCGGACATCCAGTGGCAGCGGAATGTCGATGGTAATTGTTTAAAATCGGCAAGAAGACTTGTTTATCATTGATAAGATTTGTTATGCATTGATAAAGCTATTTTATAAAGTTAAATTTAAATATTTAACTTTATTAATGCATAGACTATAGTTTGTGGAAAATATTTAAATTAAAAGAGTCCCCTTTATTTTATAACACATTGGAGACATAAGTTACATAAAGGGAGTGATGTTTTATCCCACATTGAGAAAACAAAAGATTGAGCTCTTGTGAGAACACTATAAAAGAAAGAGAAGAGCTTCTTTTTAGTATGCTTGGAAATATCAAAGAAATTGGAAAATTTCCTAGAGATTTATGTCTCAATAGTTTGAAGGACCAAATCCCTTCAAGCTGGAAATCTTGACGCCATTGAAAAATATGGTCTTGAGATTTAACATAGTATCAATCCGAAAAAGCAGATACAAAAAGCAGTCCGAAAAAGTGGAACCGAAAAAGCAGGCTGAAAAAGCGGGTACGAAAAAGCAGTCCGAAAAAGCAGAACCGAAAAAGCAAGCCGAAAAAGCAGTTCGAAAAAAGCAAAGCAGAAGGGGCAGCATTGAAGGAAATTCTTACAGCCATCTACAACCAGGTTCTTTTGTTAGTATTGTTTTTTAAGGTGTTATAAGCTTTCAGCTGTAAGTGTGCATTATACCAGCATTATCATTTTGTAATCCATGTAAATGCCAAAGTCTTGGCCATATTTCATGAGCATTGTATTTTTCATTGCAATTAAGAAGATAATAGTTGTTGGTGTCATTTAAGCAATTTAATATCATTATTTATCAGCTAGTTAGTTTGCATACCAACTGTTTGTAAAAATGTCAGTTGGCTGTAGGTGTTCATTTCTCATGCTTAGATCATATATATGCACTGAATATTCCCAAAATTAGTAGCACACTCATGTTAGGTCATTGTGTAGTCCATTGTAATCTTCTAGCACAAGATTCTCATTGATGCAAACTGAAGAAAAAGTCATTTGAAGCTAGCTGAAATACCATATCAGTCATATGTCCCTTGCATGTGAATTGTTTGATGAAATTCCTTGAGCTTTCATCAGCATTTTTTTAAGGGCAGATTTGAGGAGGGTTATTACATCAAGATATATATAAGAAAATCAAGTCTCAAGATATTCTTTTTACTTATGGTGTGTATACAGATATCAAGTCACGTGATATCCACCATAAAAGATCATGGTACATCCATAGCTATTAAGTCACATAATATCCACCATGAATTTGAACATATTGATCTTCAACAGATATCAAGTCACATGATATTCATCAACATGCTCTTTTAACTATCATGATTTTTCTTTGAATATCAAGTCACATGATATTCATCATGATAGTAATCTAATAATAATAAAGTTGTCACCTTATATTATTAGAATCAATATTTCAATATAAAATATTATCACCTTAAATAATGAACATAGGGTAGGCCCATGAGTCATAGAGTCACACATATGACAAAAGAGTTTACACTTTAAACATCTTTATTTAAATAATACAAATTTACAAAGTTTGAGACTCAATCTCACAAACTTACATTTCAATCAAACCAAGTTTCTTTCTAAAATGATCAACTTTTGCTTTAGGGAGAGCATTGGTGAGAATGTCAGCTATTTGATCACCTGTATTAAAATATTCTAAATGAATAGCTCTTCTTTCCACCATGTCTCTTACGTAGTGGTAAGGAATTTCTATATGCTTAGATCTATCATGAAATTCTAGATTCACAGATATCTTGATGCAACTTTGGTTATCAGAGTGAATAGTGGTAGGTTTCATAGGTTCACCAAAAAAGTTAGAAAGCAACTTCCGAAGCCACACTGCTTCTCTAGCGCCCATGGCTGCTACAATATACTCTGCCTCAATAGAACTTTGAGCAACAAAAGCTTGTTTTTTGCAAATCCAAGAAATCGTGGCTAATCCTAAACTGAAGCAGCATCCTGATGTGCTTTTCTGGTCCTTTGCACTTTCGGCCCAATCGAAATCAATATATCCATGTAACTCAAAGCTGGTATTTTCATATATAAGTTCATAGCCAATACTACCTTGGAGATACCTCAATATATGCTTCAAAGCAACAAGATGAATCTCACAAGGTTCACATATGAACTGACTTAATGCATTTACTGCATAGCAGATATTAGGTCGAGTATTTACAAGATACATCAAGGACCCAATTGTGTGTCTATATAAGGTAGGATCAACTAGTCTAGATTCAACATTTGCTTCCTTTAGCTTGTGAAGGTTGGTTTCCATAGGTGTAGACATAGGTCAACAGTCCCACATTCCAAATCTTTACAAAATATCAATAGTATACTTGAAATATCCCTAACCAGATATTTAATAAATTTTTCTTTTAACAATATAATCACAACTAAAACATTGCAGATGTATTTCAGCACAATGGAATCCAGTAGAAACCCCAATAGATATTTGACTGACTTCTTCTTGAATATAACATTCAAAATCAGGTATAGGCAGATGGAATACAATACTATAATAAAACCAGAAGATTCTCCACAAGAATATAACCCGTTATTTCACAATAACATTCAAAATGTTGAGCATATAACCATGAGTTACCAACCAATAAGATAAAACCAACAAACTCTTATAACTCCTTAAAATATGTTGTTGCATTATACAATAGCAATACAATAACCAGCACTAAGAATCCAATCCACAGACTAACAATCAAATTGGAATACTAGAGTAGGAACCTGTAAGCAAATGAAACACCTGAACCGATGCCTCCCGAGACAATGAGTTTGCATCCACTAGCTGCCAACGCGAGGGGCTACATCCTCAAACTAGTTGAAAACTGAAGCTTTCTTAAAAACTCTCACAAAAGAGAAAACTGAACTAAATCATAAATCAAGCATCCCCAGCCATGTGCCTCTTTCCCCTTTTAATACACAAACTAAGACTCTTCAACTCCCCTCTGGCTTTCATTCTATTCCCTTGTGACTCTTCAACTTCTCTCTGATAATTCATCTTATTCCCTTGACCTTTTGTCCTTTTTATAACATTAAATTGACCTTTTAATATTTTGAGTTTGTCTCAAAGTCAATTTTAACATTATATAAAATAAGACTTCAATATTTCTAATGTCCCAAAAAGGGGACATTACAAATCTCCCCTCCTTAAAATTGCTTGTCCTCGAGCAATCAGTACTAGGATCCCATACGAGTCTATAGGTAGCCCTGTAGTCCAAGCTGAAAACAATTCTGACCACACTACGAAGCCAGATGTCTCTCTGCAATCTATCTTTCAACTGGATCTTTGGATACTATATAACTCTCTAAAGAAACTCTGCAACTATAAATTGAACAACTCTGATCATCGCTGATACCACTAAATCCAACCTTAAACTGAGAAGAATTACAACAAGGTCCTCAACAAGCCATAAATACATATGATCAACACCTAGATCCCAAACCCTGTTGTCTTAACCAGCTGATATGATAAGATAGAAATGTATCAGTGAACTATGCATAATCCAGTAAATGATGACAACCCGACCAAGATAGATAATGTAATAAACAATTCACTCAAAAACTGAATGTAACATCCTGGGCGCAACAAATACCAAACTGTCATCTTCAATCTGGAGAATCTTCGAGTACATAGGTACTATAAATAAGAATGGAGCTGAAAGAGCATTCCCTATGATCAACACATAACTCTCCTCTAAACTACACCAAAAGCTATCCAAAGGCTGATACAATCCAACCAACTCCTGTATGGTGTGAAATCAGGAACCCAACATGGACTGATCCTGTGATGCACAACCGCAATCAAATCACCACTTTCATCCTGTGACCCATATTCCTTGCTAGGAAATGGTATCAGGATTCCATATCCTGAAATCAAAATCATCTTCATCATGATAATCAAAAGGAGAGTCCTCGTTTATCTCAAAAAGAGGATTATCGGAAATCCAATCAACATCTACTTCAAACGCGAGATTATCGATAAACTGAATGTGCTCTGAAACTTTGGTACTTGGTCCTTTAGGGCAACTATCCAAAGCATACGTCTGCTGAAAACTATCAAGTTCATTAATTACCTCTAGGAAAAATTTGTCTCTCTTTATCCTCTTGCTCCTAAGAGTGATTCGTGATCCTAATCTGATTTTCTGCTTCCTGAAGAGAAATCTGAACATCATTCAATACCTCTTGTGTTTCCTTAAACTCTCTATTGAGCTCCTTAATCTCATGCCTCTCTTTATTCAACTAATCAACATGTGTTTCAGCAATCTTAAGAATGTTATCTCTGTTAGAAAGCAAATACAAATATTCTGATTTCATAGTGTCAAGGCCTGTTTTGATCACTTGCAAATCATAAACAAGCCATTATGCTTCCACTCCCTTTTCAACCTCCCTATAGAGATCCTTAATCAACTTGTGAGTGCTGTCGTAACATACCAAATATGCCACAACCATTTCTTCATTAACCTTCAGTTGGTTTCTAAATACATGCATTTCATTATCGTGTTGATATAGCTCATCGTCTTGTAGTGTCATCTTGGATTGTTCCCCTGAATTTTTGTCATGGGTGTAGGTAATATATGGTTCATCACACAAAAATTCCAATCTGTTATTACCTCATGTGCAACCATCCTCATTCACCTATTTGTCAACACTAATCTCCAATTCACCAACATAAAAATTGTACCCTGGGTAACATCTATATAGTTGTTGGAAGGCTGTAAAACAATGGTAGTTGACTGCTCTTCTTTTTCAAGAACCTCTATTCGCTGATCATGATTTTCTGGAAACTCCTCGTACATATTTTTGCCCTGGCCCCTTGCAAGAAGATCCTGAACCAATTCCAATTACTCTCTTTTTGCCCTATCCGTCTTATTTTGTTGCTCTAGATGAAAATCCACATGATCACTGAATGATAAATCATTATGAATTCAGGTAGGAAGTCTTTGATACTCTTTGTAAATGTTTGAGTATTTCAGTTCTTATATCTACTGGTTGGGGCACCCATGGTCTAGAATATTCAACTCTTTCTTCACGATTGCTATAAACCATGAAGGGTTGCCTATTGACTTGCCTTTCATCCCTTTTGTAATTACCCATAGAGACATCTTGCAAGAGAAATTTATTCGAATAATCAAATCTTGGTGGCTGAAAAGGAACTGATTCCTTTATCATTGAATGCTCAGGAAGTTGTGATAGTTGATGCTTTACTTTTCCTACCTTCTCTACTTTATTACCATCATCACCTTGCAACAAACTCCAGCCATCTTTGTGAGTAAGTGCATCCGTCACGTTTGTGGCTGCCAATGAAATTGAAAAACTTGACAAATTTTCTCTTGCCAATGATTCACGTGCATTTTGCAACTTTGGATCATGTTTGGTTAATGACTTTGCTGTCCTAATTGATGCCCACATAGAATCCATCTGAGCCATGACATTTTGAGGGTGTAATCAAAATACCAAAGTTTGACTCAACATATCCCCAAGAACTTAAGACTGTTTAGAGACTTGCACACTAAACCGTGAGTTCTGATTTTTGTAACTTTAATGGAGCTTCTAAGGTATCTTCTAGTTCTCGCATAGTAATCACCTTTTTGTATCAATTCTGGTAAACTGTGCACTTAGAGTTGTGTTCCAGCACTTGAAACAAGCTATCCAAAATATCAAAAACAACGACAAAATTTATTGCTTCAAAATTTCTTTCTTCTTAGGTGTTTGAACACAACGGGCTGGAACAGATATCTTCATCCTATGATAAACTTGCACATTCCCCTTTTCAGTATTCATACTAATAGACCCAGCAAGACAGATTCATTGGACTTCCTTCACGCACAATTAACCACTCCACTTAGAAAACAAAGATACTGATTTTTTAACTATAGTAACTGAAAAGCATACAATTCTTCCCAGAAGAGAAACTCATCACAAGAACGATCATATTGTGATTCCCCTGCTTGAACTATGTTGTCCCGACCTGTAACTTGCATCCACCTTTCAAAATTCACAAAAAAAATCACCAAGAATGTGAGTCGTCCTCTAGAATAGCAACCACCACGCACAAATGAATGTTAAGGCAGAATGATTTCCAACACTAGCTCTTTCTGATTCATTTGCACAAAATAAATTGCTTATAATTCTAGCTGTACATTCAACTGTCACCCACTGCTCAAATATAGGGATGCGAAATTCAAATAATGTAATTAATATGCATTAATATATGCTTATCTATCTAACTTCCTGCATTGCTCCTATTAGACATGTTTTTTGTTACATTATTCTCTGTTATAGCCTCTACAGAATGAAAATCATGCATCTCAACACCCACTCCTTTCAAACATAGTCGTATTATGCAATAGATGTTCTCAGACTAGGAAACAACTTATATATTATTGAATATCCAACTCAAAAGCCACGACCTCCTTGTTGTCACTATTATGAATACTTGATATTAAACAGAGATCAAAACGATCAATATATACAAAAGGAGAATCGAATAGAATAGAAACATTCTATTCTAGACTACACCTAAATATTAGAAACATTCTAATATTTACAATAAGCTACAAGAGTGAGCATTAAAGATTATTCTAATACCCCCCCTTAATGCTCAATCTATTTACTACACCAATAGATCCCCTGAATTTAACAAACTTGTCAGGACCAAGGGGTTTTGTAAAAATATTTGCTGGTTGCTCTAAGGTAGGGACATAGAGTAACTGAATAGATCCATCTTCTACTAACTGTCGGATATAATGGCAATGAAGCTCGATGTGCTTGGTCCGTTCATGAAACACTGGGTTTTTGGCAAGTTTGAGTACTGCCTGATTGTCTATAAACAAAGAAGTTGGACCTGCTTGAGAAATATGCATATCTGCAAGCATCTGACAGAGCCAAACTGTTTCACAAGCTGCCTTGATAGCTCCTCTATATTCTGCTTCTGTAGAGGAGAGTGCATGTGCCTGTTGCTTCTTACTGGTCCAGGTAACTGCTGCAGATCCGATACTGAACACATAACCAAATGTAGATTTCCTGTCATCAACTGAGCCGGCCCAATCGGAATCGGTGAATCCACTGAGCTAAGGAGTAGTACTCCTTGTGTAAAGAAGACCATAATCTGTGGTACCATGTACATAGCGTAACAAACATTTCGCTGCAATCCAATGATCAATCTTGGGGTTCATCATGAACCGTGAGATGTAGCTGACTGCAAAACTGAGATCAGGTCTAGTAGTAGTGAGATAGATGAGACTACCTACTAGCTGCCTGAAGAGTGTTTCATCTAGAGGAGGAGAATCAAATTGTGCGAACAATTTCAGACCAGTCTCCATAGGAGTGGAGGCAGGTTTGCAATCTTGCATTCGAAACCGGTCAAGCAAATTTCTGGCATACTTGGACTGAGACAAAAAAAACTGTTGTCAGTCTGCCAAACCTCAATACCTAAACAATAATGAAGCAATCCAAGATCGGTCATATCAAAAGTTCTGCATAGATCTTGTTTGATATCTGAAATCAAATGTTCTAAACTCCCAGTAATGATCAGATCATCCACATAGACAACAAGCAAAAGAATATCATTACCATAGTGTTTAATATACAAATTACTATCTGATGGGCTACGCTGAAATCCCTGATTAAACAAGTACTGATCAATCTTTATGTACCAAGCCCTAGGAGCATGTTTAAGACCATAGATGGCCTTCTGGAGTCTACATACTTTTGGTTCTGAACCAGCAACCTTAAAACCTGGGGGCTGTGTCATGTAGACTTCTCCCTATAATTCACCATTGAGAAAGGCACTTTTCACATCCATCTGATGAACTTTCCAACCATACTGAGCTGCAATGGCAAGAAGAATGCGAATAGTGCTCATCTTGGCTGTCGGAGCAAATGTCTCCTCATAGTCAATGCCTTCGCGCTAGGTGAATCCTCAAGCAACAAGTTTGGCTTTGTATTTGTCCAAGGTACCATCTGCATGGTACTTGACCTTATAGACCCATTTACAGCTAATAGGTTTCTTCCCAAGAGGGAGATCTGAAAGAACCCAGGTGTGGTTCTTTTGAAGTCTCTGAAGCTCAACATCCATTGCTTGTTCCCATTCTGGAATTCCTTTGGCCTTTGCATATGTCTGGGGCTCAGGGATACTGTGGATGTTGGCCATAAGAGCTATATTAACTGTGTTGTGCTGAATGCTCTTATTTCTGGAGGCTCTACCCTCAATGAGTTCATTAGGACAAAGATCACTAATTGTTTGAGCCCACCATTTTGGCCGAAGAGTCGAGGAGCCAATATCAGATGCAGTCGGAATAGCTGGATGAGGAGCAGGAGCAGGAGCTATATTATCTGGAAGTGGCAGAGGTGGTGTATCAGTAGCATCAGATGACTCATATAAAATAGAAGAACCCAAGTCAGAGATTGATGTAAATACTGATCGTTTAATCTTCAGTTGTGATGTTGTGTTTGATGAGGAACTCGCTTCTATATGTTGGATTCCCAAAAGAACATTTGTCACATTTTCCCCCAAACTGCCACCCATGTGTCAATGTGGTTGTACTAATGTGTCCGCTCCTACTAAATTTAGAATAGTGTCGAAGTCTGGTGAAAGCAAACGGCTTCTATTCCTGGTAACTCATTGCTCACTCCTCCATGTAATCTTCAACCACAGCTCGTGCTACGTAGCAACCCACGGCATCAATATTCGATTATTACACTTTCTTGACCTTCGACATCCCTCAATATATTGCTTGAGCATGTAAAAAAACTTGTGCCTTGTAAGCAGCGTTCAATACATCCAAAAAAAACCGTTGGAGCCTAAATGCAAAGTAATGCCCTCCGCCAATGGAATTCCACATTCTTCTAAAATTGGCCTTCCAACTATTACAGCTGTTATGCTATCCCAGTAGCCACAACAAGAAATGGTTCTTCATTGCTCAACTAATACCGAGTGATTGTCGAACTTTGGACTCTCGTCCTTGATCCTAAGCACATAGCACATTTGACATCTCGAGAAGTGTTGTTTCAATTCTCCATATACATTCACGATAGTCACCAAAATTCTTACCTCCTCAACTGAAAGTCCATTTAGACTAAATTCTTCTCCCAACCGCCAGAAGGTGAAACGACACCCTTCTACTTGTCTTCTCAGAAAAACCGTTTTCCAAAACTAGTAGCATTTTACAAATACACCTATCTTCTAGAAATATCCTTACTCCTGCGATATTCTTGTTATCAGTTGTGTCTTGCTACAATAGTAGGTTCTATTCTGTCATATATGCATTAAATTAAAGATAACGTACTACATGTGCCCTCTTCATACGGCTTCAGGCTTGGCAACAAATTTCACAGTTAGTACCAATATAAGTGTCTCGTCTCTGTACTTACAATGTGCTCCAACAGATACAAAAATGCATATACCAGTTTGCTCATTCCATAGACGTACAGTTTCGTCTTTGCTAGCAGATGCAATAAGAGAGGGTTTTAAGTAATTGTGTCCTAATCTCATTCACGGACTCTCCATGCCCAACAAAACTTTTGCAAATCTTTTCATTTGCAGCATCAATAACTCGAATTATTCCGTTGCTACCACCTGCAACTAATAATGGTGGACCATTTAAATTGCAAGCCCAAGTGTAACTCACCATACAACTAATACTATTTTGATGCAGCATAGGCATATTAGGTGTTCACAGGAATAAACTAACATATCTAACAATCTGCATTTCCTGCCTTGTCACCCTACGGATTACTAATTACAAGATTCACAAATTGCCGCTAGCTGAAGTAGCTTACTTCCCTTGTTCTCCAGAAAACACTAAACATGGGGCACGATTCCCAACTGGTACCCAAAGCTAACATTGCGTTTACCAACTTACCTTTGAATATGGAGTCGTCTAAAACAATATTTCCTCCTAAATCAAACTTAGATATGCAAATTTGACCCTTCATAAGATTGTCTCTATTAGAACTTCACATGCTAGCAGGAAACACCAGCTCTGATACCACTGAAATATCCCTAATCGAATATTTACTAAATTTCTCTTTTAACAGTATAATCAAAACTAAAACATTGCAAATGTATTTCGGCACAATGGAATCCAGTAGAAACCCCAATAGATATTTGACTAACTTCTTCTTGAATATAACATTCAAACTCAAATATAGGCAGATGGAATACAATAACATAATAAAACCAGAAGATTCTCCACAAGAATATAACTCATTATTTGACAATAACATTCAAAATGTCAAGCATATAACCATGAGTTACAAACCAATAAGATAAAAAAACTCTTATAACTCCTTAAAATACGTTATCGCATTATACAACAGCAATACAATAACTAGCACTATAAATCGAATCCTTAAATACAGATTAACAGTCAGATTGGAATACTAAAGAACCTATAAGCACGAATGAAACACCCAAACTGATGTCTCCCGAGACAATGGGTTTGCATCCACTATCTGCCAGCGCAAGGGGCTATGTCCTCAAACTAGCTAAAAGCTGAAACTTTCTGAAAAACTCTCACAAGAGAGAAAACTGAATTGAATCATAAATCAAGCATCCCCAGCCATGAGCCTCTTTCCCCTTTTAATACACAAACGAAGACTCTTCGACTCCCCTCTGGCTTTTGTCCTATTCCCTTATGACTCTTCAACTTCTCTCTAATAATTCGTCTTATTCCCTTGATCTTTTGTCCTTTTTATAACATTAAATTGACCTTTTAATATTTTGAGTCTATGTCTCAGAGTCAATTTTAATATTATATATAATACGACTTCAATATTTTTAATGTCCCAAAAAGGGGAGATTACAATAGTTCTTTTGATGTAGAAAGATATTACTAGACTTCTGACGTACTTCCAAACCAAGAAAGTGATGAAAATTTCCTAAATCCTTCATTTCGATTTCAGAAGCCAAATCTTTCTTACATTGATTAATGAGATGTTTTCCACTATAATCAAAAGATCATCAACATAAAGAATTTGAATTAGCATATCACCTTTAGTTACCTTGAAGTGGAGATTTCGATCAGCTATGTTCTTGGTGAATCCCAGACTTAAAAGGTATTTGTCAATCCTTTCATACCAAGCCGGGGGAGCCTGTTTGAGTCCATATAGAGCCCTCTTCAATTTACAAACATGAGAAGCAGCATCATTAATTACAAATCCTTATGGTTGTTTCAAGTATACTAATTGCTCTATTTTTTCATTAAGAAAAGCAGTTTTTACATCCATTTGATGGATTTTCCAACCTTTGGTTGCTGCGATGGCTATTACAGCTCTAACAGAAGTGTACCTAGCAACTGGTGTAAAGGTTTCTTCAAAGTCAATTCCTTCCTTTTGAGAAAAACCTCTAGCCACAAAACAAGCTTAATGTTTTTCAATACTGCCATCTGCAGCATACTTAACTTTGAAGAGCCATTTTGAAGACAACAAATTTTTCCTTAGGTCTCGAAATTATGTCCCAAACATCATTTTTTAGTATAGACTGGTATTCTTGCACCATGGCATCTTTCAAGATTAATGTTTAAGTGTTTCAAAAGTACTAGAAGGTTTAGGATTCGAGCTCTCACACAAGAAAGCATTATATGTCAATTTTCTAGGTCTCTTGCTTTCTCAAAAGGTTCCTGAAGGGGCTACAAATCCATCTCCTTCCTGTATTATTTTTCTTGCCCAAAGTGGTCTTTTAGAGTGATCAAGACTCTTCTTGAGCCCTTAGAAGGATTTTAGTTTCAGTTTAAGTCTCTTCAGGGAACTCTGTCTGAATCTTAGGAACAGGAGTCTCTTCTGGAGATACATCAAATGTATCTAGTTCATCAAAGGTTTTGGCTCTTCTGAAAGCAATGTCTTCCTCAAAGATAACATCTCTACTTAGTTCTATTTGTTTCTATCCAAGTATGTATACTCTATATCCTTTTACTATTTCACTAAAACCAATGAGAATACCCTTTCTTCCAAAAGGTTCTAACTTAGTCCTCTTCTCCTTAGGTACATGAACATACACAGGACATCCAAATATCCTTAGGTTATTGATGTTCGGTTTCTTTCTAGAAAATGTTTTTTTTGGAGTCTTATTGTCCAAATGTGAGTGAGGACATCTATTATGAATATAGACTGCAATGTTGGATGCTTCAGCCCAAAAGGACATGCTCAAATTTTGATCAAAAATCATAGCCCAAGCAGCTTCTACAATAGTTATGTTCTTCCTTTCAGCAACCCCATTTTGTTGAGGATTGTGAGGGACCATGAACTCCCTCTTAATCCCAGTGAGTTTGCAGAAATCTTTAAACATTTCAGAAGTATACTCCTTCCCATTATCTGTTCTCAGAACTTTAATGTTCTTACTGGAGGAGTTCTCAATGATAGTTTTGAATTCTTTAAACTTAGAGAGAATCTCTTCAGATTCTTTGCATTTAAGGAAGTATATCCATGTCTTCCTTGAAAAATAATCAACAAATATCAAATAGTGCAAGAATCCTCCTATAGAAGGTATAGACATGGGCCCACATAGATCAAAATGTACTAGTTCCAACACTTCTTTAGTTTTGCTCAAACTATGAGGAAATGGCTTTTTAGTGTTTTTTCCTAAGGCACAACCTTTACATGATTCATTATGAATATGGTTTAACTTGGGCATTCTGGTTACTACCTTCTCCATTGATGTTAGAGCACAAAATTTGATATGACCTAGTCTTCTATGTCATTTTTCATTTGAATCTGACGTCTCATGTACAAGTGCAAGTTTTGTCTTAGCACATAGCTCATATAAAAGTCCTTGTCTTACTCCTATTGTTAGAGCCCTTTTAATGGTTGAATCTTTAGGCCATGCTAGTAATTTCCCTCCCATGAATGCGATTCTAAAACCATCATCTTCAAGTGCAGATATAGACATTAAATTCCTCTTAATACCTAGTACATAAAGAACTCTAGAAAGTTGAATAGAATTTCTAGATTTCAATTTTATGGTGCAGGTCCCAATTTCTTTTACAGAGTGTGCAGAATCATCACCAATTGTAAATTCTTCATCTGTTTCTATTTGCATGTTTTCTAGGTTATCCCAATATCCAATGATGTGTCTAGAAGACCCGCTGTCAACTATCCATGTATTCCTTTTGGTTGATATCTGGTTGGATAATGCTGAATAGAAGGCATATTTCTCATATTCATTGCCTTCGTTTGACTTCTCAAATTTTGCAAAAGATGCTTGAGTTTTAGATCTATTAGGACAATTTATTGCATAATGTCCATATAGATCACATCTGAAGCATTGGATTTTGGACAAGTCTTTCTTCTGTTTGGATTGTCTTTTTCCATGAAAATTTCTTTTCCTCTTGTTGATTTTCTTCTTTCCTTTTTTATGAGCATTTGTATTAAGAACTTGAACATCTTCATCTAGAGTTTTGTGTTTTCCCTTAATCATTAATCTCGATTCTTCTTGAAGACAATCTAATCTTAAATGATCTAGTTTAGGGATTTTAGACCTAGCACTTATACCTTGTACAAAGGATTCCCAGGAGTTTGGAAGTCCTCATAATGCTATTAAGGATAATTCTTGATTTTCAATTTCATAACCAAGTGCAGATAATTGATCTCTCAAATCTGTGATTCTCATGAAAAAAGCATTTACAGTTTCTCCTTTATTCATGCTTACATTATTCATCTGCCTTTTAAGAGCAAGTTTTCTGCCTATATTATTGATTATAAATGCATTTTCAAGAGCACCAAACATACGATATTTTGTGATATGTTTTGCCACAATAGGTACTACGCGGTCTCAAACAGCATCCACAATTATCTTCATAGCCTTTTCATTTTTCTCGATCCATTCTAATTTCTCAAGATCATCTTTAGGTTCCTCTTTGTCCTCTCTTACAAATGATTCCAATTTGTTTTCTTTAACAACATCATTAATCAAACTTTCCAAGATTCGAAGTTATCAGCACTTCCAAGGTGATGTTTGAATCTCATTGTGTTTGTCATCTTTGTAGAGAGAGAGAAAGGACAATTATTTGAAGTAAAATCTGATCCTTATAAACTTAGTGTAATCATTCCTTAGCCAAGCTCTGATACCATGTAAAGTTTATTACCAGATTTAAATTGATTGCAGAATTTTGTTGCAGGTACAAACAATAACACCAATGTTTTGAATCGTTTCCAGAATCTGCAAACATTAGTGCAATAATAACACAAATGAAGTATTATCAAACTCAGAATTATCTTCGATCTTTTTGGAGTGCTTGCATTAATAGATTTTGATGCCAAGATTACATCGAGCAGATTGGATAAATACCAATGGAAGGGGTGTGGGGATGAATGGCCATGTCTCCAATTGGAGACATGGACATTCATTCTCACACCTGTTCATTGTTAACTAATACTCATGATTAGTTACTGTCATGAACACAGTGATTAAATGTATAACCAATCATTACATCTGTGGCCCAATATAAAGGATAGATTGATCATGATCTAAACATCAAAGGAACCAAAAATAATCTTGATCATGCCTTAATGATCTCGGAACATATATATCTCTCATCGGTTGCAGACTGTGGAAGCTACAACAGCATGTACGTGTGCATATATGCATAACAATGTGTGCATCATGCTGTTGTGTGTAGATACATACGTATGTGCTTATCACAGTAATGTCAAACCGAAGCTACATGCATTGACACTATGACATGAGAGTTTGAAAACATTTCTCCCTAGCTAAGAGGGAGTGTTCATGTTTTGTAGCTACATAAGTGCAGCGTCAACAGTCTTCTTGTCCCCTGTTGAAGGCAATTCCTTTTACCTTCTTGGTTTTGATGTTGCTGGTGAATTTGTATTGAGTATTCTAGCGATGAC
Organism: Cupressus sempervirens; assembly: GCA_028749045.1. Taxonomy (NCBI): domain Eukaryota; kingdom Viridiplantae; phylum Streptophyta; class Pinopsida; order Cupressales; family Cupressaceae; genus Cupressus; species Cupressus sempervirens. Next base: position 981,312,598 of record CM053792.1, on the reverse strand, counting down.
TGTCTATTCTTTATGCTTTTTGATAACCGGCAGTCTCTTTACTCTCCAAGGAGACAATGGATAGTCAATTATTATTTATATGCAGTTCGAGGTTATATTCAAATGAAAAATTATGTGTGAAGGAGAGTTTGATATTGCTCTATCTTCATTCCAGTTCAGCGTAGAACAAAATTGTATATAAAGAAATTTTGTTTCACTTTAATATAAGTGACTTTTCTGTGTGGCTGGGTTTTTCTCCCTCGAGTAGAAAGGTTTTCCTAGAATAATCTGTATCTTTTTGTTTTATGCTATTCTAGTTCAAATTTATCAAATTGGAGGTAATGAAACCATAGAGAAGGGGAAGAGGATGCTACACATAACCATAAAGAACCTAATAAAGGGCAGAATGTTATTAATGGACAGTTGCATCATCCTGAAGAAGGTGAAGAAATGAGACATCAACTCTGTGCACATGTTTTGTGAAGAAGGTGTTTGAGCAAAAGTTTACCAAGAACACACCTATGGTAGAATCTGTTAGAAGAGAATGCAGGGAATAGAGCTTGAATGATAGGATTGAAAGCAGGCATAGAAACTGATTTCAAAACACACACTCTTCTCATGTAGAAAAGGGGGGACAACTCTATTTTGAGATGGAGAAGACAGGTTGTGATGGGGATGACTTCCTTTACAAAGATATTCAAATTTCTCCATTCAGAATTTGGAGAGCTCTTTTGACGGTGTGAAGGATAGTGTTGGGAAACACAGAAGAATTTGATTCTACATGTCTTACAGGACAGGGCAGGTGGTAAGGATGGATTGGGATTATCTGAAAATCCCGTAATTTTAGAGTTAAGAATGGTGGAACAAACAACTTTACCAAGCAAGACAAAAATTGGTGAGGAGAAAAGGAGGGGAGCAATAATCACTAGAATGAAGTTAGAGATGGCTGGAAATGCAGCTGATCAAAGCAAACTATTGAGATTAGGAAAAGGCTGTGCCTTTTCCCGACAGCCATGAAGATCCTTTTGTGAAATGTCAGGGGCTACAATGCCCCTGACAAGATTTGCCTGATCAAAGGATGCCCTGATCAAGCGAAACCAGACTTAGTCTTCTTACAAGAAACGAAGTTAGGAAGTCTTGATATAGAGTCCTTTAAAAGATGTTATAGTGGATGGAAATGCCATTTCTCAGAAGTTGTAGGAGCCGCAAGAGGCTTATGTGCATTGTAGAACGATGCTACTATTGATGTGTAGATGGTGAGACAAGATAGAAACTGGCAATGGATTGGTGTGGGTTCAAAAAAATTACATACAAGATTTAGTGCAATCAATTTATATAGACCAAACAACCCAGTTAATAAAAGAGTTTTATGCCAAGAGCTTTCAAATATCCTCAACAATAATCTAAATGAAATGCTCATCCTTGGTGGAGATTTTAATGCCATTTTTAGCCAAGCAGAAAAGAGAGAAGGGTTTGATTGATTGGGGAAAAGTCAAAAAGATCTTGCAAACATGATAACTGAGAATGGATTAATTGAACTGGAGTTGGGAAATGGGTAGTTTACTTGGACAAATAGGAGTCATTCTTTAAATATCGCGGAGAAGCTGGATAGGTTCTTGATTACTGATTACTGAGAAGAGGCAGATCGGACATGCATTGCAGAAATTCTCCCTATCACAAGTTCCAATCATTACCCTATTAGTGTGTGTATTCAGGAAGAAGCTGCTCCAGACCAATCTCTTTTCGAATTTGAAGCCATGTGGATGTAGGCTGATGGTTTTAGAGAAACAAATGCATATTGGTGGTCTTCTGCTCCCAATAGATCAGGCACAAGGCTTTTATTTTATTTTCAAGAAATTGCAGTTCATTATGGAACAATTAAAAATCTGAAATTGGGAGCGCAAAAATATATTTGTGGAAACATTGCATATTTAAAACGATTTAGCATGTTTACACTCTAAATTGCTAAATTGATTGTAAATCAGTGTTACACCGGAGCCGGGGTGCAGCCATGCGGGGGTGCACTGGGATGAGTTTCGAGTGCAGGAAAAAAAGAACCTCAATTTGGGGACGACAGGGTGCAGAGGAGGGGTGAGGGGGGGAAGTTGCATAGTTGAATAGAGAAAAATGAAATGTGATTCACGAACCATAAGTTCAAACTCGAAACTTCATAACCATTACCAATGACCATTGAACTTAGTAAAATACTACAACTTTTAAATATAATAATGATATTGATAAATGAAAATTAGAAACCATACATAGTACCATTTAAGCCAACCATTGACTATCAATTTATCAAATGACAAAGATGAAAGATTCAAAATTCATTGTTCAAATATGACTATCATATATCATAATTTATTGTGCATAAATTTTACTTTTTTTTGACTTTTCATTCAACTCACCGGCCACACCCTAGTCATACCCCGGATGCACCTGCGTCCCCGCATCCCATCCAGGTGCACCGACCGGTACAGCCGTGTTTTGGCCAAGGTGGGGGTACTCAAGTGTGTGACATATCTGCACCAGGGACGTGCGCACACCCGGTGCATGGGGTTTTGGGGTGGGTGCACGCGCCCGGATTACACTGTTGTAAATGGAATGGGGGAAGAAGAATATCAAGCTGCAAAAGGGTTAAATAGCAATATTCAGAATTGTTAGCAAGATAGGAAATCTTTTGGGGTAGAAGTCGCAAGAGAGATGGTTGTTGGAGGGAGATAGAAATACAAATTTTTTTCACAATTCAGTGAAAGTTAAAAGATCACAAAATAAAATTGATTCAATCAAGGATCCTAGTGGCAACCTACTACAAATGGCAGCTGAAATCAATATGAAGTTGTAAGATATTCCTCTGATATTTTCTTATGTGATCCTGCAAATTTAGAGACTGATTTAGCCATTTTAGAGGTTATTCCCAATTGTATTGCTGATAAACAGAATGCAATGTTAACATGCCTTGTGTCAAAAGAGGAAGTTAAAAAGGCACTGTTTGATTTAGGTAGGGGAAAGGCCCCAGGGCCAGATGGCTTCCAGATATCTTTTTTCAGAAATTCTGGGACACCTTGGGTATGACATTTGGGAAGTAGTTGAAGAGTCTAGAGCTGGGGGTTTCATCCTACAAGATTTTAATAACACATTTATTGCCCTTATTCCGAAAAAGCCTGAAAGAAGCACTTTTGTAGACTTCAAACTGATCTTTGTAACACTATTTATAAAATCATTTTAAAGGTAATTGATAATAGGTTGAAGAGTGAGCAAGATTTACTCATCTCCAGCAAGCAGAGCCCATGAGACCATTCATTCAGTGAGGATAGGAAAAACAGAGAGGATGGTGATCAAATTAGATATTAGAAAAGCTTAAGAAGTAAATCGAAGATTCTTATTAAAGGTGTCGGAAAAATTTGGCTTCTGCAAAGTTTGGATTACTTGGATTGAAACTTGCACTAGCTCTCGAAGAGTTCCGGTGCTTGCAAATAGAAGTCCACTGGGTTTTATTGAATCCAAAAAGGGCATAAGGCAAGGAGCTTTAGGTCGGTTAAATTCTAAAAGGATAAGAGATGGTCAATGGAAAGGTATTAAAGTGGCTGATGGAAATAGATCCTATACTTATTTGATGGGTGAAGCCACTTTAAGAGAAGCTAGAATCATGAAAGCAACAATTGATAAATATAGTCAAGCTACGGGTCAATGTATCAACTGGGAAAAATCAGAAATATGCTTTTTCAACACTAACAGTCAAATAATAGAGGGAGATTTGCAAGATTTTAGGCAAGAAGATTGGTATTCTGCCAGAAAAATATCTTGGAATTCCTCTTTTGGGTGGTACATGTAGAGCAAATTATAGAAGGACCTCATTGATAGCTGTTTTAAAAGGATGGACAGGTGGAAGAGCAGATGGCTTACCTCAGCAGGTAGAATTCTTATGCTCAAAGCAGTCATATCAGCAATCCCTATTTCCTCTATCATGTGCCTTAAGACTCTTGGAGAGGTGATTAAGATTATAGGACAAAGGATGCATAAGTTCTTTTGGAAAGACACTACTGAAGATGATAAACTTCATTTACTTACTTGGAATAAGATATGTAGAGCTAAGGAAAAGGGCAGAAGTAACATAAGAGACTGGAAAGTGATGAATGAAGCACAGTGCGAAATTGGTTTGAAGTATCTATTCAAATCAAGATTTGCGATTAAGGCTAAATATCTTGACTCGAGAGAGGGCCACAGAATCTTGACAATTAGAAACCCTCCAAGGGAATCAGCGATTTCGAATTTTATTGTCGATTGCCGGCCAGTGATTACAAATCATAAAACCTGGCAAGTTGCTACAGGTAGAAATGCTCTGTTTTGGAATGACTAGTGGAATAGACATCCAGCTCTAAAGAATTCAGCAAAATATCATGATCTAAGAAAACATTTTTCACAAAGATTGGGGGAGAAAGTCGGTGACTATATAGAATTTAAACAGAGTCATCTAGGCCAGGAATGGGTGTGGAAGAATGTGGAAAATTTGCAACACTCAGATCAGCAAGCAAGAATGATGAAATCCTAATTTCAAAACAGAGAGATTATGATTAATCAGAAGGAAGATAAAATTATTTGTTGTGGAGAAAAATGTTGCTTACCCGCCTACAAGTAAAAGGAAATAACGAATAGTACTAATAGAGAATTTTAACAGGTACAAGTGCAATGTGTTATCAGAACTGTCCTATATTCATTAATGTCAATCAAAGTTTACATCTGATTACACACAGTGACAATGACAAATATTGACAATGATACCAATGATGATCTCTCCCATCAAAGAGAATATAAATAAACTCCTGAACGGGTGCGACATGAATCGCCGCGACCATAACTACCTACCCCTCGGTCATGGTAACGACCAACGACATAGTTAATAACATATTCGATGACACATCATTATACACGACAACATCATCCCCACACCCACCCCCCCCCCCCCCCCCACCCCACAAAAAAAAGTCAAATCTCCTAATGACATACAATCCAGAAAAACAATCGGGATGGGGGAGGCTAAGAGTGTGTCCCTGAACGGGTGCGACATGAATCGCCGCGACCATAACTACCTACCCCTCGGTCATGGTAACAACCAACGACATAGTTAATAACATATTCGATGACACATCATTATACACGACAACATCATCCCCACACCCACCCACCCCCCCCCCCCCACAAAAAAAAGTCAAATCTCCTAATGACATACAATCCAGAAAAACAATCGGGATGGGGGAGGCTAAGAGTGTGTCCCTGATGTTGTAGTTGTTGGTGGTGGTGGTGGGGTTTCTACTAAGCGAGCTCACAACTCATACAACTGTTGTGTTCCGAGCTGCAAGTCCTGATCTGCGACCAACTTCTGCTCCATTGTCCTCTTTATCATCATGGCTACACCTAGTAACCTCTTCTCCTTGGCATCCACTTCCTCCATTGAACTTGCCAAGCATGACTCCAACATGACCCTATCTACCCTGGCCTCCTCCAACTGAGCCAACAAAGTAGCTCTCTCAATGCATATGGCTGCACTCTCCACGGCCCATGGCTCCATATCTCAATTCATCTCTCCTTTCATCGTCTCCAACTCAGTCGCCAACTCCCTCCTTACTATCCCATGCATGGACAAGACATGCTTTGTGCGACATAAAGTGTAGTAGCCTTCTCTAAAGGCCTACTCAATCTCCCTCACCAACATAGCCACCTAAGTCTCCATTGGAGCACTTAGTCCTCCATCATGGCAAGGGACTTTGTGGTAGGCCACACCCTAGACACACAGCAAGCTCGGAACTCCTTGATGCATCCCACTCTCACAAATGTCAAAAGCCTCTCCAACTCCTCTATCACCTCCTCTTGAATACGTGACTAAGAAGAAGCTATCACCGTCCTAGCTCTTGCGGCCATCTCTTGCAGATACTACTCTTACGTCACCCTCTCTAGACTCTGGTGCAGGAGCACCCACATAAAGTATTTCAATCAAAGTTTTATATAAAGTATTTAGGTCAGGTTTTATATATTTAAGTGTATTTAGGTCAAAGCTTTATATAAAGTATTTAGGTCAAGTTTTATGCACGAGCCGACTTGAGAAATTTATCTTGGTTTAGGATAAGATAATTTTCTTGGGATTTGTACTGATCATTCTATACTAATCTAGAATTTTCTATTTTGTAATAATCTAGAATTTTCTGTAGACCGTCTTAGCAAGTATAAATAGAGTTTTAGGTTTAGGTTTAGGTCAAGTTGGAGAGCAAAGTTTCTGGATACAAAGTTATGAAGAGAAGAAATCTGCAGGAAGAGCTAATGTATGTACTGTTCATTTGATAAATTAAATAGAAGAATTTTATAATCTATCTCTTGCTGGTGCTGGTTCCTATTGCTATTGTGTTTGCTTCCGTTGTGTTTTACCTCTGCATCATTTTTGGTATCAGAACTTGGGGAAAGCTCTTGAGGCAATTAGATTTTATGTATGGATCGGAGTTAGAAGCTGAAACATCAAACATAGTCACTAATGCTGAACTGGCAAAAAAGATGCAAGAACAAGAGAAAATCAATAAGTGGTTATTAGATGAATTTGAGAAGATGAAGGGCCAGATGGAAAAGAAAGCAAAGGTCTCCTTAGAATAAGAGGAAGAAGGGGAAGAAGAGGATACCCCAGAGCAGGAGGTGGTTAACTTACCTGCAGATCAGAGATACTTTATAGAAGCCCTTGAGAGAGTTGGTAAGAAGGATGCCAAAGGTGACCTACCCATCTTCTCAGGAAAGATAGATGCTAATGTTGTTGTGGATTGGATAGAAGCCTTGAACAACCATTTTCAATGTGAAAATATAGCAGAGAAGGATAAGATTAAAATTGCCAAGTCAAAGTTGAAGGGACCAGCCCTCACTTGGTGGAATTTCATTCAAGGAGAAAGGGTCAAAGAAGCTAAGAACATGATAACTTCATGGGAAAGGATGTGTGCCAAGGTGAGAGAAACATACTTACCTAAGGATTATGAAATCCAACTTCATCGAAGGAGACAAAGTTTAAGACAAAAGGAGCTAGATGTCACTGCCTATACTGAAGAACTTCAAAAATTAAGCCTGAGGTCAAAGCAGAATGAATGTGAAAGTATAAAAGTTGCTAGATATCTCAATGGATTGAGGTTGAACATTCAAGAAGAACTTAATTTATTATGTCCAGATACAATACAAAAATGTTATCAACTAGCATTGAAGGTGGAAGCCAAATTGAAAAGAAGACAAGAACAAAATAGCAGAGGAAGAGGAAGAAATCAAAGGAGAAGAGGAAATTTCCAAGGAAGAGGACAAAACCATGAAGATCATAAGGAGATGAAGCAAGAAACCAGTCAAAGTGAAGGAAATTTCAGAGGTAACTTTAGAGGTAGAAGAGGAAATCCAAGAGGTGGATTTGGTGGTAGAAGGGCAAGTTCAATTGTTTGTTTCAATTATAATAAGGAGGGACATTATGCATCTAGGTGTCCAATAGAGCAAGTTCAAGTTCACAAGGTGAAAGAAGAACCCATTTGGTACAAGATGATGACTACCAAGAGAAGGAGATGGCTGACTCAGATAGTGTACCTGAAAGAGGAGAAAGTTTAATGATGAGAAGAACACTTTTGAAAGTGCCTACTACCATGGAACCACCACAAAGGAAAACTATCTTTACGACTGCTTGCAAATCTGGAGGTAAGGTATGTAAAGTCATTATTGATTCAAGATCTACTGAGAATTTAGTTTCTCTTGAGATGGTTGAGAAGTTAAAACTTAGGAGAATACCTCATCCTTTTCCTTATAAGGTTTCATGGCTAACAAAGGGTCAACAAACTCTCGTAAATGAGCAAGCATGGGTTGATTTTCAGATTGGAAAGTATAAGGACAGAATTTTGTGTGATATAATTGATATGGATGCATGCCACCTATTATTTGGTAGGACCTGGCAGTATGATTTACAGGCACAACATGACGGAAAACTCAATATATACACCATCAAGAAGGATGGAAAGGTGATTAGATTGATTCCATTTGCTGATCATGAGGAAGTGGAAGAAAATAAGGAGAGGGAAGCCAAAATTATGATGGTTAATAAAAAAAAATTCTTATGAGACATAAAGGATGAACCTAAGCATTGTTTTCTTTTGATGCCTAACCCACATCCACAAGAACTCATTAGAAAAGACAGAAAGGAGGTTAAAACAAAGAGGCAATTCCTAATGAAGTGAAAGAACTTTTGGATAAATATGAAGGTTTGATTTCAGAAGGTATGCCAAAATCTTTACCACCTATACGAGACATTAGTCATTGTATTGATTTCATTCCTGGAGCTACTTTACCCAATAAGGCTGCATATAAGAGGACACCACAACAAAATGAAGAGATTGCCAAACAAGTAAAGGAGTTACTTGATTTTGGCTTGATTATGAAAAGCTTAAGCCCATGTGCTGTACCTGCTGTTTTGGCACCTAAGAAGGAAGGAACCTGGAGGTTATGCATTGATTCTAGAGCCATTAATAAGATTACAATCAGATATAGGTTTCCAATGCCAAGAATTGAAGATTTGCTTGATTGTTTGGGAGGTGCAAAGTATTTCTCCAAGATTGACTTAAAAAGTGGGTACCATCAAATAAGAATAAGAGTTGGAGATGAGTGGAAGACAGCATTCAAAACCAATGATGGATTATATGAATGGAAGATAATGTCATTTGGACTCTCTAATGCTCCTAGTACCTTTATGAGACTTATGAATGAAATACTCAAGGACTTCAATGGCAAGTTTGTCATAGTATATTTAGATGACATATTAATTTTCAGCAAGACAAAGGAGGAACACCTAGAGCACATTGACATGGTTTTGAGAAGACTTCATGAGGAGAAATTGGTAATAAATTTAGAAAAATGTTTGTTTATGCAAGAGGAGCTGACATATCTAGGTTTTGTGATCTCTCAAGGTTGCTTGAAGATGGATAAAGAAAAGGTAAGTGCTATACTATCCTGGCCACCCCCAAAAATAGTTAAAAATGTTAGAAGCTTTCATGGTCTTCCTACATTTTATAGGAAATTCATAAGAAATTTCAGTCATATATGTGCTCCTATGTTAGAAACTATTAAAGGAGGAAGGAAGTGTAAGTTTGCATGGAGTCAATTAGCAAATGAAGCTTTTGAGTTGCTTAAAAAAAAGGTTAGTGAGCAGCCAATTCTTTCTTTACCTGATTTTAACAAATATTTCCAAGTAGAATGTGATGCTAGTAAGGTTGCTATAGGGGCAGTTCTTAGTCAAGAAGGAAAACCAATGGCTTTTTCAAGTCAAAAACTCAATGAAGCCAAGCAGAAATACTCTTCATATGACTTAGAAATGTATGCATTGGTTCAAGCTCTCAAAAAGTGGAGACATTACTTATTGCCAAAGGAGTTTGTTGTGTATACCGATAACCAAGCACTTAGTTTTCTAAATAGCCAAGACAAATTAAGTCATAGGCACATGAAATGGATGGAGTATTTACACGCCTATACCTTCACCATCAAGCATAAAAAGGGCATACCAAATAAGGTTGCTGATGCTCTTAGTAGAAGGAATCTGACTGTCTCCCAGATACAGCTAGAAAGTGTGGGTATTGAAGCACTCAAGGACATGTATGTAGCAGATCCAGATTTTGGTGACATCTACAAGGTATGTATGGAGTTTGGTGAGAGATACCATGCTGATTTTCCTGATTTCTTGATACAAGACAGACTTCTTTTCAAAGGAGAACAATTATGTGTACCCAAGTGCTCTATGAGGACAAACATTATCAAAGAAAAGCACATTGGAACAATGGGTGGACATTTTGGTTTGGATAAAACCTTAGAATTGGTTAGAAGGTACTACTATTGGCCTAAACTTCAAACTGATGTGAAAAACTTTGTCGCAACATGTATGATTTGTCAAAGGGCCAAAGGAAGGACTACAAATGCTGGGCTTTATCAACCTTTGCCAATACCATCTAGACCTTGGGAAAGCATAACAATGGATTTTGTAATGGGGCTGCCACGGACACAAAAGGGGTATGATAGTGTATTTGTTGTAGTAATTAGGTTCAGCAAAATGGCTCACTTCTTACCCTGTAAGTCAACCAATGATGCTTCTCATATAGCAAATCTCTTTTTCAAGGAAGTCATAAGGATTCATGGGCTACCCCTCAATATAGTTTCAGACAGGAATGTGAAGTTCGTAGTACACTTTTGGAGAACTTTATGGAGGAAACTTGGAACCAATTTATCATTTTCATCAGCCTACCACCCTCAAACTGATGGCCAAACAAAGGTAGTTAATAGAACGTTGGGCAATTTGTTAAGAACCCTCACAAGACAACATGCAGCAAAATGGGATGTAATCCTACGCCAAGCTGAATTTGCATATAATGACTCCATCAATAGAAGTACAGGAAAATCACCATTCCAAGTGGTATATGGAATTCATCCTAAAGGGATTTTTTAGTTAAGGGATATGAGTTCACAGCCACAAGTTAGTGCCCAATGAGAAGAATTTGCTATTGCCATAAAAGCAATCCATGATGAAGTCAAAGAAAAACTCCGAAACAGCTCTGACAAGTATAAGAAGCATGCAGATCAGAAATGGAGACATTTAGAATTTGAAGTGGGAGATTTAGTATGGGCAAATCTCAAGAAGGAGAGGCTACCCAAAGGTAAATCTACCAAACTTATGTTGAGAAAACTAGAACCTTGTAAAATATTAAAGAAGTTTGGACCAAATGCTTATGAGATTCAATTGCCACCTGAGATTGGCATTTCTCCCATCTTCAACATAGCAGACCTCACACCATTCAAAGCACCCATTGAAGAAATTGATACAGGACAGATTGCTGATACAGATGACATTCAACATCTACCCTTTAAGTAGACACCACCACTAGACAGGATACTTGACACCAAAGTCATTAAGCAGCGAAAAGGCCAGGAGTCCAATCAGTATTTGGTAAAACTCAAAGGTTATTTGGATATAGATGCTGTGTGGATGACTGAACAAGATATCAAGAAGCAAGGTACCTGATGCAGGAGCATCCAGAGGTATAAGGGCAATCCTGTGTCACCCAAAAAAATGTACTTACACTTAGTTTCTGTTTCATGTCTTTACATTTTTGGATACCCATTTGGGTCAAATAAAGGTTCCAACTCTCATAGTTCCACTATCAGTGTGTTTGAAAATCCCGAAAAAATAGGAGCATGCAATTTGGCCATCATTTTGGTGACCTAGAAGGTGTGAATTGGCCAAATGAATGTAATTGTGATTTAGAGCATTCCAGAAAAAGAATCAGGTCAAAAGGCCCCACGGTTTGAAAGTTATTGCAGTTTTTCGGGTTTTGGAGACTTCCTAAGAATGCTTCAAAGTCAGGTTAGGGGCATTAAATGACCTCGAAAAGGGCCAAAAAATGGGGGACGAGCAAAGCTTGTCCATAGGGCTATAGAGCGCTTCGAGAGCTTTCCAAAAATGTAAACGGTTCGTCAATCGAAGCTACGGTTCAAAAGTTATGCCTCCCGGAAGTTCAGTTACCGTTTCTGGATTCTTCTAGATTTGCACCGACTTCTAACGACGCTTCTGGAACCTTCTATTTGGTCGGTGGATGCCTACTAGCACTTTCTAGAATGTACTCCTAGTCCTTAACCCTCCGGGGTCTATTTAAGGAGATTTTTGGCATTGTAAAAGGCAGTTCGGAGTGGAGTTTGAGAGGAGGTACCATAAGGAGAAATTATCTCCAGATTTATGCTATTGTAAGCCCTTAGGGCATGTTTTGAAGTTTATTTTCCTGTACTGTTTGTACTAGCTTATTTTCTCAGTTAATATAATTTCCCTTTTCTGTTGTTTCCATTCTGTTCTTGGGTTGTGTCACCATCAGTACCACTCTACAAGAGCTCATCTCAAGTGGGCTTGAGATAAAATTTCCTGGGGAGTATGGTGCAGGAGCACCCACATAAAGTATTTCAATCAAAGTTTTATATAAAGTATTTAGGTCAGGTTTTATATATTTAAGTGTATTTAGGTCAAAGCTTTATATAAAGTATTTAGGTCAAGTTTTATGCACGAGCCGACTTGAAAAATTTATCTTGGTTTAGGATAAGATAATTTTCTTGGGATTTGTACTGATCATTCTATACTAATCTAGAATTTTCTATTTTGTAATAATCTAAAATTTCCGTAGACCGTCTTAACAAATATAAATAGAGTTTCAGGTTTAGGTCTAAGTCAAGTTGGAGAGCAAAGTTTCTAGATACAAAGTTATGAAAAGAAGAAATCTACAGGAAGAGCTAATGTATGTACTGTTCATTTGATAAATTAAATAGAAGAATTTTATAATCTATCTCTTGCTGGTGCTGGTTCCTATTGCTATTGTGTTTGCTTCCGTTGTGTTTTACCTCTGCATCAGACTCCCTCCTACTAATCTCTTGTGAAAGGCCTTCTTCATACTAGGCATCTCCTAAGTAGACTCCATGGCTAAAGCCTAACTCCAATAGAGTCTCTGGCTCTCGAGAGATCAAAGTCTATCTGCTCCAACTCCATGGGCATCAATCTCGTTGGTGAGCTCTCATCATCTAAATCTCATGTATGGCCGGTAGTTCCCTTTGTGGAGAGGTGAGGATATCTCCAATCAGCCTCATCACTACCATATTATACGTGCTTAGTCACAAATTCACCTCTATTGTCTCCTCTGGCATCTCACTACTCCCTACCATCTTCACCTTTCCGCGTGGCTCTCTCCCCTTAGTCTCCATCTATACGGGCTCTCCCCCTTGTAATTCAACACTCAATAACTCCATCTCAAGTCTACACTTGCTAACATCCTATGGTACTACTAGTAGAGCCAACTCTACCAAAGGTGGTGGTGGTGCAACTGAAACTAACTTCGTTGAAGGTACTAAAACTATCTCCACTGAATATACTGAAACTATCTCCGCTGCAGGTACTGAATTTGGCCAATGTTGGAATCGCTGTGGAGGTCATGAATCCCACTAGTACTGATGGATGTGCAATGTTCAATGATAAGGGTCACGAAAACAGAACATGTGGGGGCACGAGTGTGGGCGTAAGGGTGACAACAATAGACTCTACAGCATTATCCTCTGCCCCATGACTACCTTCGTCTCTTGAGTCACTGCCTCAGCTCTCTAAGGTGTCTTCTCTCCCACTATCTCTGGCTTAGACTTTGAAGTAACTTGCGTTTGTTGCTTCTAGCGAGTGGGTGTCATCCTTGGCAGACCCTAAAAATTCCTAGGCAAAATACACTGAATTTTTCAGTTTCTCCTTGATGAAGCACCTAAGTACATTTTTCCATATCGGAAGGGCAAAACCAAGGCACTAGCAAAATAGCGAAATTTCGCTGTTTTGGGGAAGACAATGGGGATGCTTTCTGAGATGGTAATTTTTTGCTATTTCGGATAGACTAAAATATGGGGCCTGCGAAATAGCAATATCTCACGAAATCGCATGTACTAGCGAAGGGTGACTGCAAAGTGGCAATTTTTTGCTATTTCAAAAGGGGTAGCCAAATTACCTTGCGAAAGTGCAAAAATGACTTATGAAATCTTGAAAGGCGAAGGATGTCATTTCACGTACCCTGAAGAACACGGCATTAATTGCAGGAATGTTTGAGATGACAAGTGAGTGAAGTAGAGAAGTTGTCACTTGTGCAAAATGTCAGAAGTCACGAATATGAATGAAATGTAACATAAAAAATAGCAAGTTATTAAAGAAGCAAAGTCATTTTATGCGAAGTACCGTTTGAAGCTGAGGAAGAATTTAGAGAGCAAGCAAGCAAGTTGTTTTGTGGCTTCTGCAGATTCTGAAAACCTTAAGTTCAAATTTCTACCCAAACTTGAGCTTCTTTTAAAACAGCACCTAAGAAGGAAATCAATGCTAAGAAAGAAGTAAATGTTAAGAAGGATAAGGGAGAAAAATATAGAAAGGATCATTCAAAAAACACTTTTACAATTGTTCCCTGATTCTTCTTCTACTAGGACTATGACAATAGTTTCTGCTGAGTATAGTGGGTGTAAAGATGTTGTTCTTCCAATGTACAATAGGTCTTTATTTTGGTACTTCTATGCAAATAAAGATGAGAAGGAACCTAGGAATAACCCCTGGAAATTAGACCTACCCAAGATTACTGTCCCAAATGTGTTTATAAATGTTGAGCTTATGAACATTCTAGCTGAGCATTACGAACCAGCAACAAGGACAATTAGGATAACAGACGGATTGTCATTACTAGTCATCACTAGGTCATGCATTGAGATTGCTTTGGTTTGAGCATTCAAGCCCTCGCTAAAATTGATCGCGAACAGTTCAAGATTGACTATGAAAGGATGATGGAGTTTAGGTTCACAGTACTTTCTCATTTCATGATGAGAGGTCAGAACAATACGCTCATGCCAGTCGAGCATATGGGCCCTCATCTTGTGGATAGGTTCATGAGTTTTTTCAAGAATACCTATTATGGCTGGTCTCAGGTATTCGAAGAATATTGAAAAGAAAGGATTCCTCTCGACTACACGTATATGTGTATGAGGATTCAAAACCTTCATTTTTTCTTGGAATTTGACTTCGCCAATGAGATTGAAAGGTCACTTCACACACAACTAGCCAAATGGAAAACCACAAAAACCTTCAAAAATTATTATGTACTAAGTCATTTGCTCCTGTTTCAGAATGCTAGCCATTTTAGGGAATTCTCGAAACTAACCACAACCAATGATGAAGGTAACATGTTGCCTATTCAAATGTGGTCTAGAGCCTGGGACAAGCATGGCAAGGATGGAGATTATAGAATATTCAGACGTGTTTGTCGTGTGGATCGTGAGATTGCTCGGGGCTCTATCAGAAGAATACCCAAGCAGATTAAGATTATGCTGAGACCCAAAGAGTACTTACTTAACAAAAAGTATGAATTCAATTTTGGGGATTGGGTGTGTAAACCAGACTTTACATTAATCAGATTATATGCGTGTAGGCAACCACCATACAGGATTACCCCAATTTGTATCTGAGAGGGTAGGGTTTTTGGAATTGATGTTGCAGCTACTATGGATAGAGAAGGAAATTGCAAACCCTATGAGAAAAGGGAATCATATGCCTCATTTCATTAATTTGGTGGCTTTGTAATAGGATATTCAATGCTAAAAGAAGTGCAGGAATATATCATGAGCAGCTTTTGGTTTTTAAATGACAAAGCAAGACAATATGACCCCGAGGGACATATTAAATCTTTCATTGCAAGGCATGATCATCAGTTCAGCAAGGAAGATGATATTATCCGGAATTGTGATGATGTTCCTGAAATAATGCAAAGGGTGAAGAAATGGGGAATCCTCTTAAAGATGGAAAATCAGAGGCTGAATTGGAAGCAATCAGAGTTGACAAGTGCATCCAGGATTTTGACAAATTGTATCAGCAACACTTGAAGTAGAAGAAGGAAAAGAAAATTGAACAGCCACAGCCTTTGCCAGCCAAAAAGAGGAGGAAGTTGAAAATGAATGACTCGGATTCTTTTGCCTCAAAACAATAAATTGATGCACCCGAAGGAAGCAACACTCCCTTCATTACTTATGATTGTTAAAGTTGTAGCTTCAACCGGATAAATTCGATCTGAGATTCATTGTTGTTATTGGTAAATCATCATTTTCTATATATATATATATTATACTAATTAGTATTATGAAATATATATATATATATATATATATATATATAAAATGATGATTAAACCTTGGAGACATGTCTTCTCTCATATTTATATGAGATCCAAATCTGCATTTGGAATATATCAATCACAATGGTCATATTATTACATTTGCAAAAAAATCCATGTTACTTAACATGGTATCAAAGCGGGTTTCAAATTGCAAATGTAAGAAAATGAAAGATGCATAACAACCCTAGAATATTACTTAGTGACCAAGAAAGGAAATGCTTAAAACAACAAACTCACAGTTGATCTTTCTCGTGTATCATCCACCAAGAAAATACACAACGAATAGAAAGAAGGAATTTCTGTGGGCACGCAGATGACAGTAGCACACTGCAAGAATAAAATTTAAATCTTGCCTCCATCTAATAACCCTCAGGAATAATGCATGGGTCAACCGGAAACAAAGGCATTATTGCCAAGAATCATTTCAAGTCACACGGCAAAAGAGGGTGAACGTCATCAACATATTTGCTTAACCATTGATTGCATTGTAAGAGGAGCCTTTGCTATAGTCGATATAGGGACGAGAAGGAACCCTTACATGTAAGGAAACAACCAGATTATTGGGGCCAGTGTAAGGATTCCTTTTTAAGGAGTCGTTTGACTCATATAAAAGTTAGGGTTGAATAATTTAATGAAGAAGAGATCTCTGTCATAACATATTTCTTACTCCATACCAATTCACCAATTCAAAGGAAATTATGAACTTTCCACGGTGGAAGACCCTTTAATAGGGGGAAGGTGAACAAGCTGGCAAATGACACAGTGCACCTATAAAGCATTGCCCCGAGAAGGCAATAAGGATAATGTAAAAGACAAAATATGAAAATGATATTTTGAAGAAACAGTGGGCCCACTGCAATCTCATTGCCTAAGTAAGAAGTAGTCACACTCTTTGCGCACGTCGAACGCCACCACTAACGTAAGATGAGGACAGTATCACTCAATGAAGGTGGGGTTATTTTGGTGACAAGATCCTAATTGGGGTCAACAAGTATGAAGACCACATGGGGATTAAAGAGTGTAACACCCTGCTTATAATACAGTAAATTAAGCAATCCGCAAAAATCAACATACAAAATAATGTGGAAAGGCGTTGGTTAATAAGAAGACCACATTGGACAAATCGTACTTTGAATTTGACTTTCAATTGGAGTGTTGTAATGTGGTGAAATATGTGAGCCAAGCTCACCATCAGAAGTAGTCGTAGGTGTAAAAGGGTCTACAGGAAGGTGTGAGTGGGCAAATTGAAACCCACATACTTATATTGTATGGTATCCAACGTTGGTTTCTTTGTCATCATTTGAGCATATTGCGGGAGAGGATGATTCTTACATGGAGCTTGTGCACTAATCTCAGCCCTAGAGATGGGTGTGGTATTGTTCAGAGAAATGTGTACTACACTTATGTGTACTCATAGGAGACCCATGTATCTGAAGAAGACACAGGATGAGCGACAAGGAAGGTGTTCAAATAAAAGCCATCCACGTGGCATCCACGCAATACATTCCCTGACAGGCATGTGGGTGACGAAAGGAGATAAAAGGCACTATCAATTATTTCACTTTAGAAGCAATGAGCAAATTATTATTGGTGAATTAACCCCAAGTAAGTCAAATCGCAGGTATAGTGATATCCTTGGGTACCCACCCAACACAGTCAATATAAAGGTATGTTATACTTTCTTAAATAGTAATTTTTTATGAGATATGATATATTTATAAATAATAGGAAGGTTTTAAATATATGTAATAATAATAATATATGGATTATTGTTACATATAATGGAATTGGTAATATAAAATATGTTAAACAATATTAATTTATTAGTATTATGTCTAGTTACTAATACTGTTATTGAATATAATGAAATATGAAATGTAATTATAAACAAGGAAAATAATGAATAATTAATAAGATGTAATCTTGAATAGAGTAATTAAGTTATTTTGAAAGAATAATATTACACTATTATGATTATTGTGAATCTCTTATTATTCCTAATATTATCATTATCCTTGAGTATTATAGTAATCACACTCTTACTTTTGTATTTGTATACATACTATAAGAGCTATATGCTTTGATACTTTCCTTCGAGAATGTTCTTGCGAATAAATAAATTTTGAAAAAAAGGGAAATTGAGATTAAAGGGAGAGGGAGATTGAGATTTAAAGGGAGACTGACATTTCAAGCAAACTTGAAAGAGAGGAAGCATATAGAGGATATGATCCAGTCAACCTTTGGTGACTGTGATCATATTAATTCAGAGAGAGTAAACCACGTTGTGATAGACTTGCTAATGATATAAATTTGGAATACACATATTGCAAGATGTGCATAATTTTAACAAATGCCTTTGCATGAACAAATGAAATTTGAGTTGTTGTGAGACATTAATGAAGTTTTTAAGAATTCATTTGAACCATCTACGAGTCTCTCTTTAATGAATGAAACTCAACGTATGAGTTGTAGATCCATACATGTGGCACAATCATACTCAATCAAGATATTACAGTATTATGGACGAGTTTAAGAAAATGGAAGGACATGTTCACTTCTACTATTAAGCTAAATGAATGTTTGGACCTTCAATGGACAAAAAGAGCAAGTTGGAACTTAGAAAGGAGTTGTCGTATTTGATACAAAATTGTTCAACAATATAAGAATGAGTGGAGAAATTTTACATTGTGGGGGGAATAATGATCAATGTTCCATTCCCACTTGAACCTTATTTAGAGGGGAGATGTTCCATTCTCAACGATCTAAGAAGACAATTTTTGAATCTTCATATGCAGATAAGTATTCTTGTCTTTTACATTTATCTATACATTGTAGTCTCTATCTTATTTGTAATTCTATACATACTATAAGGATTTTTGCCTTGATCTTTTCCTTTATGTTTGAGGATGTTCTTACGGGAAAAGAAGGTTCATACTTTACACATGCTACCAAATATTGTGTAAACTCAATCTAATGATAGTAGCTCCAAAGACCCTAATGATCAAGATGGATAAAGTAAGGCTCTTGAAGCAAACATCTTTGATGATTAAGATTATGAATATCCTTCTACATTAAGGGGGAGTGGTACTTCTTCGAAAGCAATGCAGGAGCTTAGAAGATTGATACTCAAAAGGAGTGTAGAAATACATGTGTGTGACTGTGTGATTTTGATGGGCCTACTCTTGAGTGCATCATGAGGAAGTACTGACTTATCACTAGAAAATCGGAAGATTAATATCAGATTCAGAGTAAGTCTGACAAGAATCCTTGGGGGAAGAGAGACTCTAAGGGAGTAACTAGAGGACCTGACTTCCAAATATCATTGTTCAGAGGGAAAATTTTGAGGTACAATCCTTTGTAAATAATATCTTCTCTATGAGGAGAACTTCTAAGTGAAATTCTTTGTAGTTCATTCTTCTCTATGAGAGAGAATTAAGGTGAAAGCCTTTGTACCACCCTTTGACTAGGTTCATGGTGGTTATTATTTCACATATGATATGTAATGAAAGGTGACGATCTTTCATTGACATATATATACAGAAGGTAACCATTGTAAGGTGACGATCTTATAAATAGTAGACCTGTTATCATGGTTCTTCGTGCCGGATTTTGTCAAACACCTTGATAACTAACTCATCATGGTTCTTTGGGTCGGATTTTGTTGAGCACCATGAAAACCAATTTGTTATGGTTCTTCGGGCCAGATCTTGTTGGACACCATAACTTAAATCTATCATAGACCACACTTAAGGTGGCATTCAAATCTTGTATTATAATTGCTGAAATTCTCTCCTTGCTAAAGAGGGAGTGTTGAGAAATGTAGGCTCATAGTGAATTGAAGCAAATTCCATATGTAATATATGTCTATGTGTGTGCGTGTGTGTTGATGGATTTATGTTGATATCCTTGTATATGTCATTCCACGAATATCATACTGAGTCAATATCTCTTCATATACTTGAGAGCACAAGGTGTTCTACAAATCCTCCCTAGCTAAGAGGGAGTGTTAAAGTTTTAGCTTCAGTCGGATAAATTCGATCTGAGACTCATTGTTGTTATTGGTATATCATCATTTTATATATATACATATTCATGTAATAATAATATATATTAGTATATATATATACACATACATATACATTTTTTTTTTTTTATACTAATTAGTATTATGAAATATATATATATATATATATATATATATATATATATATATATATAAAATGATGATTAAACCTTGGAGACATATCTCTTCCTCTCATATTTATATGAGATCCAAATCTGCATTCGGAATATATCAATCACAATGGTCATATTATTACATTTGCAGAAAAGATCCATGTTACTTAACAATGATGATCTGATGAAGGAGAAGGATTAGAAGATGTCGTTCATATTTTAAGAAGCCTGAAAGAAAATACAGCAACTAAGGAGCCACAACCAGCCCCAATGTTCCAAGAACATGTGCATGGTTATCATTTGCAGACAATGGAGAATGATGTGCTAATAGACACAAGGGATGAGAGAGAGGCAATCTCTCAAAGATTTATTGAACAGGATGACTTCTCCAAGACCCAGGAGTTTAAGGACTTCTGGATCAAGTATAAAATGAAAGATTTTGATGAGAGAAAGAGGAAAAGATTAGAGGGAGTAGATGAATCACAGCACACTGCCTTAGTACAACAAATGATTGATGAACTACATTTGGATGATATCTCTTGCACAGAAGAGGAGGCTATAGAGATTGTACGGAAGAGTGAAATTCTTATTGTGCCTGGGTTAACACTAAGAATTTTTTTTTGCTTGACCAAGTAAGAAGGCAAGAAGATGCTACATTTGCCACTGAGATTGAGACACTGGAGAAGATAGAAGGATCTGGGCTTGACCCCAAAACTGAGACTTCGGCCACTTGGGTGACATTCAAAGCGGATAAGCCCAAATCGATTGATATTTCTAGAGGGACACAAAGAATGGAAATGGTTCAGACAATTGACAAAACTAATCCCCTAGTCTCTACTCCAGATGAAACACATGAGAGAAAGGAATGAAGAACTACAAATAAGAGAAACAGATATGAATTTGATAATAAACAAGATGCATACAAAGACTAGGAGATTGGAAACTGAACTCAGAAGTTTGAAGGCCCTTCCTGCATCAAATGTTATTGTAGTTCACCAAGCAGCCCTTGTTGCAACAGTTGAAGAAAAGCCATCTGAAGAGGTAAGAAAAGAAGACATACATAAAGAATGCACTTACAGGAACCTAGAAGAAATCCTATCTTTTAGGATGAAAATGATCCTAGGAAAATGTGATGAAGTATATGAAGGGCTCCAAAATGAGAATTATATGCTTCACTTCTTCAAGAAAAACAAAGCCATGTTGTCTGAATTGGAAGAGAAATGGAAACCCTCCAGGTTTGAATTAGGTAGACTTTATGAGATCACAAAGAGAGATCTAGATGCTCTCCCACAAATCAAAGGTGTTGTTGATACGTTGGAAGCTATATCAAGGAATCTAGCGTACAAGGAAAAAGAACAGCAAAAGATAGAACAAAAGATAGTGATCATTGCTTCTGCTGAACATTGTGGCATACCTGCTCTAAAGGGTAAAGAAGAAAGAACCAGGGACTTCGAAGGTTCGAGAAATGAGATTACAACATTGCCCCAAAGAGCTATGGCTCAATTCAAAGAGAATAAATGAATGAATTTCATACTCTGTTGGATAAGATTATTACTTTGGAGAGTAAATTCATTATGTTCTAGAGGGATGTGCATGTTACCATAGGAAAGAAATGGCAAGACCTTCAAAAGCTCATCCCTGAGGTTTCTCAGTTTGTATGGCCTACACATGTTCAAATTTCAAAATGGATCAATGATTACATGACAATTCCTGAATCACCCCAAGTGGAAGCTAGGAGCCACACAGAGGAGGCCGCCATCATTTTCTATAAGAAGGGTTAACAAGATCTCATTTAATATAAGACATACAGATACAATACATAAAAGGTTTTGGCATATATCGGATATAATTCCTTTTATGCAATATCACAAGACAAGTTAAATCTTAATGATTGATGTAGTTCCAAGATTTAAGGAATCAACACTTATCTGTTGTTCCTCATTTGAATGGCAATATAAAGATACTTTCCTTTCATTCTCAATTCAGATATTTGGATGTTCAATAATTCATTGCCAGAATTGTCCTATTGAATTCATATTATTGTTCGATGGATTGAACTTAATATGCATCTTTGATTATCAAATATTGCATGCTATGTGATGTTTGTCTAATTGATCTCCATCACCAAGGTTAAAGTCATTTTAACTAGGGCTCATATTCTTCAATTCTTTGTCCAATAATTGATGGTGTGCATGTTGTCTTCAGAATTTGATGACACTTTGATTGTGTGGGTTAGACTCTATTTACCCACTAACAAAGGATTGGTCTTGCCAAATAGGTTAGACTTGATTTTGATTAACAGTTGTAATTGGTGGAGTTGAACCACATTAAGTCATTTTCCTTATTTCCATTCATCTTTTAAGTTTACCATAAATACCTAATCCTGATTTCTCCTTGAGAACTACTTGCAATCTCAAGAGTATCATTTAAGAAGTTTGCAAAAGTAACTCTTTAATCAGTTTGAAGAATTGAGATATAGGTACACCCGCCCAAGTTGGCAAAGCCTGAAGAGTAGAGGAATCAATCATCAAGTATCAATCGTAGTCATTGGCCAAATTGTGTTGAATTACCCAACATTGAGTAGGCAAGAATAATAGGTTTAAGGCAAGAATAATAGGTTTTCAACCAACAATTTGAGGAACTAATAGTCCCTACATCCAAATGCCTCCACTGAAATATTAGCGAGAGCGAGAGTACCCTTAGGCTTCACCTCAAGGTCTGTATGGGGAATCTAGACTCGTGTAGCATTTAAGAAGAGGCCTAATGCATAGTATGGCATGTAAAAGGTTTTGTGTTGCAATGTCATAAATTCATACATCCTTTTGACAAGGAGTGATGCCCAATCATATACACAATCATTTTGCAAGTCGTTCATGAGGAATATCTAGGGCAAAGCAATGTCAAACACTCTGCTTGATCCTATCACTTTGCTTTTTACTACATCCATCAAACAACACCAAGACCCTTCGGCTATAAATGACTTCTTTGTTCCCTGTCCCTTCGATGCCTTCGCTACAGACTCCACCTCTACAGGTCTGAGGTCTCGAGACACCAGTTTTATCCAAAATTCCTCTTCCTCCCTCTTCATTTTCCTAGCCTTCAAATCAATATTCTTACCATCTTTGTCAAGTATCCCGAATATCCTCGTAAACTCCATGGTTTTAAAAGAGACCTTCAAGTCATGGTTGAGGTACTCGAATGTACTGGTTCTGGAGAATCTATCAAATGTGTCTAACATCACCCTCAATGCACACTCATATTCCCTACTACAAAAGATAAGCATCTGTATCACCCATTGTACATATGCCCTTCTCAAATTTCTCTTTATCAAATCATCCTCTGGTGTGTCTTGCCAATATTTCCTACATTTGAGTCCATTCAAGCCTTTGAATGCTACTATCTATGTTGTTACTTCGTCCTTGGGAGGAATCAACGCCATTTGTACTTGTGGCCTAAGTTTCTTCTTCCTACTAGTACAACAAGTATCCACTCTTCTTGCAACTTTTACTCCAAAAGGTAACACTAAGTATTTTTATCCACATTGTTGGAACTACTTGGCTGTGACTACAACTTAGCTTTCCAATTCCTTTTGCCTACCTAATCCATAATAACTATCACCTCCCTTGTTGTTTAGTACAGCAAAAGACGATTAGGTATTTGTAAGTAACTAATGCCACCAATACACTCTCACTGTTGTAGCTTGTCAATGCCCTTCATCCCTATCTTGCCATCATTGTCTTGCCTCTTTGTATGTTGCCAAGCTTGCTTGTCTGTTGGAAATTGTATTCTTTTGATCTTCTTGAACTTGGCTAATGCCTTTGTCGTTGGTACCTCTCACGCCTTGCCAATGGTTGGCGGTGTATGGCTCACCCTATCCTTTGTACTTGTTCTCAAGTGTAATTCTTATTGCGTTGTATAGGGTGCTTCTGTCTAATTGCTTTCTTCTTTTTTCTTTGTTTGAATTACATGGAGCGTTCTCTATCTCTATATGTCATACTTTTTTCATACAATGCACATAGACTTTCTCGTTGGCTTTCTACCCTTCGATCCTTCTTGCGCGCTTATGCCTTCTTTCATGTCATTTTACATAGTTCTTCCCTTAATCCTTGTCCCCTATTTCTCTAATTCCGTGTCACACAAATTCTTCATTCTCGTTACCTGATGGGAATTGTATTACCATTGGTTTAGCTATATGGTCTAGGCTTTCCTTTTCATGGTCAATGGTATTCGGTCACTTGGTGATTCTCGCCCTCATTGCGTGGTTCTTCAACGGTTGTGGGCTCATATTCTTGACGCCCTCATCATGCGGTTCTATCAATGTCATTGGTGTATATTCTTAATGCTTTAAAGTGTATATGCATAACCATTTCCCATTTGGAAGCGTACGATGAATGCTATCGACAATATATATATATATATATATATATATATATATATATATATATATTTTTTTTTTTTTTTTTTTTTTTTTAATTTAAAATTTTCCCTCCTTGTCATCATAGGCATCCATACGGGGCACTCCTCGTGGTGGGGTCACTGTACGGTGCCATCTTCACCTAGTGTCTCTACCATACGATGTCATCACCACACAGTTGGCATTCCTCTATTATTATTCTTTTATTGTCATATACCTAACCTAATTAAGTTAACTTTGAGGCACGGGCTAGTCAGGGTCGTTCGTCCTTCCGTCCCTTTGTTGCCTCTTAAAGTATGGCTTCAACTTTGATCCATTGATGGCGTTGGGAACCTCCTGTTCATTCAACATCTACAGATTAATGGCCCCATTCTCTAAAACCTCTCACGCCTTGTACAATTCAAGTCATATGACCTTACTCTTTCTTGGCTTTATCCCGTTTCGCTCATTATATTTCAAGCACGAGCTGCCCCGATGTAAACTTCATCCACCAGAGGTGTCTGTCATGCCATGCCTCCCTCCATTGTTGGGCTACATCGGTAGCCCATTGTGCTCGCATTCCCTGTTTGTCCAACTTATTGAGAGCCTACAACCTCTCCCTTAAACTCTCTATATCCCCTAGTATGTTTTCTATTGCTATTCGCGGACTTGGCACAATGAACTCAACAAGTACTATAGCCTCCTACTTATACATTAACTGAAAGGGAGTCTTACCTGTAGTTACTTTATGTTGTTCTGTAGGCTCACAACATTGACGGTAACTTTTTTCCCAATCTTCTCCTTCGACTCCACAGGACTTATAATTTATAGTTACCAATATTTTATTAGTTGCCTCAGCATGATTGTTCGCTCTCAAATAGTAGAGGCTTGAGAATGAGCGGAACATTTTTAACTCAATGGTGAGCAACTTAATAATGTGGTTTACGAAGTGTCCCCCACGATTGTTGCTTATCTAAATTGGGATACCGTACCTTATGATCATCTACTCATAGATAAACCTCGCCATGCTCAAGGTCGAGTTATCTAGTAGGGCTCATGCCTCTACCCACTTGGTTTAATATTCCATCGCCACAACGATATATCTAGATCTTCATGTTCTACTTGCCTCGAGTGGCCCGACAAAATCTAGTCCCCATCATTCAAATAAATCTTGTACATAGGAGTTCAATGGCATAAAATCCCTCTTCAATGGTCTTCCAACCCTCTAGCAGGTGTCATAGCTTACCACCCACTCTTGCATCATTGTATAGCATTAGCCACCATAACCCTACAAGTAAGACTTTCCGTGTGGTTGTGTCTGACCCCATGCGCCCTTCGACAAGGTCCTCGTGAACCTCCCTCAAAACAATCAGGACCTCCTCCATCTTGTATAGTTGGAAGGTTCTGCTTCTGTAGGACAAGTTTCTTTCTCTTGCTCAGTGACATCTCACTTGGAAATTTGGTTTTGGAAAGGTATTCTCTAATACTCATGGACCAAGTGGCAGAATTGCAATCTGAAAAAGATGGTCATGATGGAAGTTGTCATTTACTCTATAGGGTGGTTCTCCAAATTTAATGTAGGAAAGGTGATTTGCATTCACATGTCTTTTCTTGGGTCGTACCACGATGGTAAATATGAACTCCTGTAGCAAAAGTTACCATCTACTCACTCTTCGTTGGATGATCAACTTATTTACCAAGTACATTCATGCCTAATGATCTACATAAAAAGTAAATGGAGTAGCCAAAAAGTAGTGTCAAAAATTTATGACGGCATACACCATTCCCAAGGCTTCCCTTTTTGTCATGATATAGTTCTTTTCTGCCTTCAACAAAATTCTATTGGCAAAATATATCGGGTAGTCCAACCCATGGTCATCAACTTGTGCAAGCGTAGCTCTAATTGCACAATTGGATACGTTGACATGCACATGGAACTCTTTATCCCAATTGGCGTATGCCAGAATGGGTACACCTACTATCCTTGTCTTCAATTCTCCAAATGCCTCCCCTTGTTTTAGTTCCCCAAGTGTAGGACTCCCTCTTCCGAATCAATTTATCCATTCGATAGGACACATGAACAAAAAATTAGATGTACCTCCTATTACATCCAATTTGATTAAGGAAGGATTTGATTTTGTGACACTTGTGAGTGGCTCCATCTCAATGATCACCCTTACTTTGTCAAGATCTGTCTTGAGTCCGACCTTACGGACAATGTGTTCGAGTAGATTCCCTGAGGTACCAAGAACCTACACAATAGATACATAAATGGTCTAGATCAAAAAAAATATTTTAAAAAAAGAATAAAGGTGGCAACATCCTCCATACACATGCCTTAAATATCCAGTCGTGCTTGACTAAGTAACTTTGATATGTAGGTATGTGTGTGTGTGTGTGTGTGTGTGTGTGTTTAAGTACATATTTCATACTCACACAAGTATGAGTATAGACACAATATTAATATACTAAGACATAATAGCATTTGCAAGAAACACTAAGATCATCCATATAATGAAGGTAAAATTTCTTATTTGAGTTTTATAATGTTTTTAAATTAACATGTTAGCTCATGGTCATCCTTTGTTCTTCTTGATTGTCTAGTCCTTTCATCCTTCGTCATGGTGGTTTAGGACTCCTACCTATTTGCTTAATGGTAGGTGGTGCCCCCATGCCCAACTCCTTTCTGGCAATGCTTCCCCCCTTCGACGTGCTCTTTCAGGGAAGAAATTCTTCATGATAATATCATATTCCTCAATATAATCATAATTACCATAACAATTATTATTCGTAAACGATCATAACAACTAACCACCATTTCACTTTCCATGACTTCATAATGAATAACCAACTTTCCAAGATAACATTGAAATATCATCATAACGGTTAACTAGCATGTCAACTTCGTATGAAATTATAACAATTAACCATCTTACCATTTCACATGATTGTAACTAATTTTACCTATCAACTGACTTCACATGAAACCTCAACGCCTATATGAACATTTTTAAATCTGGGCATGCACCCTTCGTGTAGCCTTCCTCCTTGCATTCCATACACCATAGGTCGCCAACCTCATTTTGGTTGGTACGACCCTTCATCATTTTAAATTTTATCAATATGTGTGGCACGTCCTTCTATAGGGCTTGGATTTTCTTATTCGATTCTTTGTCACTACTCTCACCCTAAGAATCGACGTCATTGTCGAATGATTTCTTTTCCTTTTTCTTCACCATTTTACCTTCACTATCTAAGTCCATCTCCTTGTTGTATGTGTTGATGCAATAGGATCTCTAATAGAATAAACTGTATTTCTGACTGTAATAGAATATGTAACTTACTTGCTCTCAGACTTGTATATTGCAGATCTTTAATTCACGACCGTGTCCGTTGCTTGGAGAATTTTCTTATGTAAATAATAATGCGAATTTGTTCTTCAATAATCTGCAAGATAAACAGATCGCTAGGACTGCATATATGACTTGGATTAATATATGATTGTTCTCATTGATGCATTATAATATTTATATATGATAAGGACACATGTCCCTGTAGGGGCATATGACTCTACATGGCCAAGGGCCATATAGGGTCAAGACCCTACGGTGGCATAACTATGTCTTAACACAACTTAATACCAATGTTAATGATAGCGGCAATAATCATGCCCAACACTCATATAACAAGCAATGTTTAAATCCCGATATGAATCGGTTATCGCAGTATGATAACAAGCAAGGCCCGATCAGTATTGGCGGTAGAGATAGATATTAATTCTCACACATATAAATATATCTATAAATATGTATGCACATATGAGTATATATATATATATATATATATATATATATATATATATATATATATATATATATATGTTAGCCTTTCTTTCGATAATCATAAGATCAAATTCAAATGTCCATAATTAGTTTCACTAAAGCTATACTTCAACACTCCCTCTTAGCAAGGGAGAAGTAATGATTTCTCAAGAATACAGAATATTTGTATACATACCACATTATTAGACTTTTAACACTCTGAAAAGTGACTTGTCAAATAATTAAAAAACACCATGTTATGAACACTAACATAACATATATTATGATCTCTAATTGTCCGAAACAATATCTAGAGTAATCATAATGCACATCTGATAACAGGCCTATCATTTGCAAGATCGTCATATTACAAAGGATTACCCTCCAAATATATATGTTCATGAAAGATCGTCACCTTTCATTACATATCTGATGCAACTAAACAACCATAGAAGCATAAGCACACACAAATTGAAAATTGAAAATTTAATATTCAATATTACAATTTAATCATACCAAGTTTTTCTCTAAAGTATTCCAACTTCACTTTAGCAAGAGGCTTGGTAAAAACATTCGTTGTTTGCTCATTAGTACAAATGTACTCCAGTATGATAACCCCTCGAACCACCATATCTCTAATGTAGTGATAAGGAATTTCAATACGCTTACAACGGTTGTGGAAAACTGGATTAGCTGAAAGCTTGATTCAACTCTACTTGTCGCAATGAACCACAAAAGGCTTCAAAGGCCTTTTGAACAAATCAACTAGCAACCTTCATAACCACACAGCTTCTTGGGATCCCAAAGACGAGGCAATGTTTTTTGCTTCAGTAGAGCTTAACGCAACTAAAGATTGTTTTTTGCTGAACCAAGAAATCATCCCGGACCCAAGACTGAAGCAACATCCAAAAGTACTTTTACGTTCAGTAGTGTTGCCTACCCAATCAAAATCTGAATATCCATGAAGATTGATGTCTACTTGATCATATATGATTCCCATGCCAACAGTGTCCTTTAAATATCTCAAAATGTATTAGTTGCATGTAGATGTATCTTCTTTGGTACACACATAAACTGACTTAAAGTGTTTGTAGCATAACATATATCCGAACGAGTATTCACCAACTACATTAAGGATCCAATAATGTGCCTATAGTAAGTAGGATCCGCTAATTCAAATTTGACCATATCATCCTTCAACTTGTGTAGATTGACTTCCATAGGAGTAGTAGCTGGTTTACATTCAATCATTCCAAATTTTGTCAAAATATCAACAATATATTTTCCCTGGTTTAGAAAAATGTAGTTACTCTTTTGCCAAACTTCTAGTCCTAGGAAGTAGTGAAAAAGACCTAAATCTTTCATATCAAACTCTACTGTTAGTTCTTGTTTGCACTTATTTATAAGATGTTTTGCACATGTTATCAACAAATCATCAACATATGATACAAGAATAATCATGTCATCACCATCTATCTTGAAGTATAGGTTAGGATCAACTTCATTTGTAGAATACCCTAACTTTGTTAGATAGTTGTCTATTCTTTCATACCATGCTCTGGGAGCCTGTTTAAGACTATAAAGTGCTTTCTTTAATTTACACACGTGAGATTTTCTGTCATTAGTGTAGAACCCTTCTAGTTGCTCAATATAAACCTCTTCTTCAATTTCACCATTTAGGAATGTTGTTTTAACATCCACTTGATGAACTTTCCATTCTTTAGATGCTACGATGGCCAAGATAGTCTTAACTGAAGTGTATCTAGCAACTGGAGCAAATGTTTCTTCATAGTCGATACCTTCTTTCTGTGAGAAACCTCGTGCTACAAATCTGGCTTTGTAATTTTCAATGCTGCCATTAGGTGCATGCTTGATTTTGAATAGCCACTTTAGAAGAAACAACTGATTTGTTTTTAGGTCTGGGTACAACATCCCATACATCATTTTTTAGTATAGAATTATATTATTCAATCACTGTTTTTTTCCAAGGTTTACTTGATAACATAGTTACACCATCTTGGGGGACGGGGGGACAGCGAAACGGGGGGACAAGTTTCCGGGACGTGGGGACAGAGGGGCCTTAATTTGGGGACGACGGGGGGACGGTGGGGGGACGGCAGTAGGGGACAAGAGGGGTGTATATATCTATGCATATGGTATTTAAAAATGTTAGTTATGAAAATATGTATTGCAATATAGGATGTAAAGATGTAAAAGAGTGAATACTTGAAACATTGCATTGAATTGGAACATCGAACATTAAACATAAATAGTCGAATTTGCAAATACTAAATAACAGGATGTCCCCCATCCTCGGTGGAGGTGGTGGAATCTAGTGGCACCGCTGGGGACAGGGAGACGAAGTCCCCAAGTCTCCGGTGCGTTGAAGTCTCCGAGACGTCTGGCAAAAAGGGGGGGGACGCGTCCCCGTGTTACTATGCTTGATAAGGCTTCTTCAACATTTGAAGGTTATGTTTTTATAAGTTCAGATAATAATGCTACATAGCATGATTGGTTTCTTATTCTTTTACTTTCTCGAATTACTTCATCAGGTTCAACATGATTCTCTTCTATCATTTTCCTATCCCAAAGTGGTCTCTTTTTATTGTTAACATTTTTAACATCCTCAAGATTTGATGTAGTGGTAGAAAAAGATTCATTATCATTCTCTCTCTCAATTTCTGCTAAGTGATTTTCATCTATTTCAGTGACAGGTTCTGTAAGAGATTCATCAAGGTTTTTAGAGAGATTGAAGGCAATAACTTCCTCAAATTTCACATCTCTACTAATCTCAATTGTTCTTTGACCCAGAACAAAAATCATGTAGCCTTTGGTTGTTTCATTGTATCCAATGAGTATCCCCTTCTTCACAGATGGTTCTAGTTTTGTTCTTTTCTCTTTAGGAATGTGAATATAAACAAGACACCCAAATATTCTTAGATGACTTAGATCTGGTTTGATACCCGTAAATACTTCTTCAAGGGTGGTGTTTTCTAATATTGAGTGTGGACATCTGTTTTGAATGTATACTGCAGTGTTAGATGCTTCAGCCCAGAAAGAAGTATGAAGGTTTTGATTGTGCATCATTGCTTTGGCTAATCCATTGTCTGACCTTAGTAATTTTATTTTCTGTCCTGACTGATTTTCAACTAAAGCTTTGAATTCTTTGAATTTCGATAATACTTCAATTGATTCCTTCTATTTTAGGAAGTAAATCCAAGTTCTTCTAAAATAGTCATCAATAAAAATTACATAATAGAGACACCCATTTAGAGAAGGTATAGACATAGGACCACAAAGATCAGTATGGATAAGCTCAAGAATAGATTTTGATTTGTGAACACTTTTAGGAAATGATTGCTTAGTGTTTTTGCCTAGGGCACAACATTTGCAAATGCATAAGTGATCAGTTTTGAGACTATGTAATCCTTTTACAACTTTTCCTATAGATGATAATGCACGATAGTGAAGGTGACCTAGCCTCCTATGCCAAATTTCGGAAGAATTTGAGGTTTCATGACTTAGAGCTAAAGTTTGGTTATTACAAAGTTTATATAGACTTCCATCTCTAAACCCAATAGATATAGCTTTCTTCATGTTAAGAGTTCTTTGGCCAAGATAGAACTCTGTCGTCTTGAAAAGTAACTCTAAATCCTTGATTAGCAAGACCGGAGATAGAGTCCAAATTCCTTTTTATAGCAAGGACGTATAAAACATTTTCAAGTTGAAGGGCAATGCCTGAATTTAGGGGGATAGAGCAGGATCCAATACCATTGATTGGATGAGTAGAATTGTCTCCAATAGTTACTTCTTCTAAGGAGTATTCAGAGAAGCTTTCAAATGTCTCTAAAACCTGTTATATGTCGAGATGCTCCACTCTCTATAATCCATGTATTTTTGTTTGAATTTATTTCACTTGAAAGAGCTAAATAAAATGCATAGTTTTCTTTTTCCTCTTTCCCTTCTTTAACTTCTACTAGAGCCGCTTGAATTCTTTTCTATTCAGGGCAGAAGTTGTGTGAATGTTACATTTTGTCACATTTAAAACATTTTACTTTTGACCAATCTCATTTCTTATACGATTTGTCAAATTCCTTCTTATTACGTTTGAATTTTCTTTTTTTGTTTGAATTTGCATGAAGAGCTTGAATTTCTCACTCTTGATTTATGCTTAATCCCCTTGAAACTAGTCTTGATTCTTCTTGTGTGCATTCATTTTTGAGTAATTCAAATTTGGGAAGTTTAAGTCGAGAGCTTAGACCTCTAATAAAGGTTTCCCAAGATAGAGGAAGACCTCTTAAAACTATCATGCTAAGTTCTTTGTCATCAACTCAATTTTCAATTGTTGCAAGTTGATCTTTTAGTTCAGAAATTCTTAGGAAGTAAGATGTATTTGATTCCCCATTGTTCATCTTTATATATAAAAGATCTTGCTTTAAAGTTAGCTGCCTACTAGTATTATTGATTTCAAAAGTATCCCTAATAGTAGAGAACATTTCAAATGCAGTTTTGAGACTAGATATGGAAGGGAGAATATGATCTTTTATAGAGTCTATAATGATTTTCATAGCTTGGTTATTGTGCATTTTCCATGTCGTTTTATCTAGCTCATTTTCAAGAATGGTTTTGTTTGATTCTATGTACTCTTCTAATTCCATTTCTCTTAATATTATCATAACTCCAATTTTCCATGATGAAAAATTTGATGCTCCCTCAAGTCTATCCTCCAATCTTATGTGATTAACCATTTTGAATTTAGAGAATAAATTTAATTTTATAAATCTGAGGTTTAGATTTAAACTTCTAAATAACAGAGTTTCTTATCAAAATGGCTCTGAACCATGTTAATGCAATAGGATCTCTGATAGAATAAACTGTATTTCTGACTGTAATAGAATATGTAACTTACTTTCTCTTAGACTTGTATATTGCAGATCTTTAATTCAGGACTGTGTTCGTTGGTTGGAGAATCTTCTTATGTGAATAATAATGCGAACTTGTTCTTCAATAATCTGCAAGATAAACAGATCATTGGGACTGCATATATGACTTGGATTGATAAATGATTGTTCCCATCAACGCATTATATTATTTATATATAATGAGTCATGTCCCTATAGGGGCACGACTCTACATGGCCATGGGCCACGTACGGTCATGACCCTACGATGGCATAACTGCCTCTTAACACAACTTAATACCAATTCTAATGGCGATAGTAATCACACCCAACACTCATATAACAAGCAATGTTTAAATTCGATATGAATCGGTGATCACAGTATGATAACAAGCAAGGCCCGATCAGTATCGCCGCCAGAGATATTAATTCTGACACAATTAAATATATCTATATATATGTGTGTGTGTGTGTGTGTGTGTGTGTGTGTGTGTGTGT
Source organism: Cupressus sempervirens (assembly GCA_028749045.1). Taxonomy (NCBI): domain Eukaryota; kingdom Viridiplantae; phylum Streptophyta; class Pinopsida; order Cupressales; family Cupressaceae; genus Cupressus; species Cupressus sempervirens. Next base: position 981,279,079 of record CM053792.1, on the reverse strand, counting down.
GTGTGTGTGTATATATGTTAGTCTTTCTTTCGATAATCATAATATCAGATTCAAATGTCCAGAATTACTTTGACAGAAGCCATACTTCAACAGTATGTGTCAGCATACAATGGTGATGGTACGATCTTCATCTTTCTCCTAAGGGAAGATTTTAATTCTTCAATGATCCAATGCTTTTCCAGCTCATCTGTCGGCAAGTTTTCCATCTTTCCAACCACCTCCTTCAATCATAGGTTGTACCCTCGCATGATTTCATCCTTAGCTTGTTTAGTATTAGATTTCAGCAATGATCTTGTTATCATCCCTGAGCAACCGGAATACAATCTGAAATTCCTTTAAGGTCTGCCCATGTAAATATTTTTGCTTGATCTGTGTCAGAGTACCAATTGACGACTGCTTCGCACAAAGTTGACAAAAATTGTTGTCCACTCATTGTGGTCGATTCCTTGTCCAAATTGTTTCATATGTTTTACAATGTCGTACAAGGTCCTCTTTCTTGTCACATGTAAACTTAGGTAATTTATACTTTTGTGTCATTATAATGGTCCTGATTATCGGTTGTACTAGTGTCCCCATAGTGGACATATTCGAGCCTAGTAGATCACTTTGGTTCCTATGCCCCTATGTCTCTCTGACACTCATGGCAGCACCAATATCCCTTACACCTCTACCCTCGGCCTCTTCTCCCTCCTTCCTTCAAGTCTCCCTCACTTTTGTACGCAGGGTTAGAGTTAAGTTCCCAAACCAACTTCTTGTTTCCTTGATAAAATCTTCCTCTCTACTTACCCCTACTTTAGTATTCTAGATTTTGGCAATGTTCTCATTATCAGCCTTGAGTAACGAAAATTTAGTCTAAAATTCCTTTTTAAGGTTTGCCTATGTAGAGATTTTTGCCTGATCTATGTCAGAGTACTAGTCGACGACTGCTTCATGCAAAGTCAACTAAATTTGTTTTGTCCACTCGTTGTGGCCTGTTACTCCATTGGTTGTCCAAAATTTTTCGCATCAATGTTGTATGAGGTCCTCTTTCCTATCAACTGTAAACTTAGGTTATTTGCGCTTATGTGCCATTATAACAGTTCTGGTTATCGATTGTGTTAGTAACCCCAAGCTTGGTGTCCCCGAAATGGAAGTATCCAAGCCTAGTAGACTACTTTGATTCTTGTGCCCCTATGTCCCTCCGACACTCATGGCAGCACCACTATCCCTCGTACCTCTACCCTCAACCTCTTCTCCCTCCTTCCTTCAAGACTCTCTCACTTATGTTCATAGGGTTAGAGTTAAGTTCCTGAACTGACTTCTCATTTCCTCAATAAAATCTTCCTCTCTGTTCACCCCACAATGTTTCTCACCATCAAACTCTTCGCAACAGTCCTCTCTACCATCAACCTCATCACGTTCACTGACCACCTCTTTTGATAGTCCCTCCGCAAGTCTCCTCAAGCTTCGTCTTCTTTCAACCTGTTGTTGTAGTGATACTGCTTTCTAGATAATCTCTCATTGGTCTACATGTTCTTTTCGATTGTTATCTTTATTTAAATGGTTTGGCATGAATTCGACCTTTGTATATGCAAAAGCAAACAACACATGATATAATCAAGAACACTTCAGTAATTTATTATTTGTGTACAATGTATGTCATCATATGGACATAATCATAACACTTTATGTTCTGCTTTATTTGTATTTCCCTTTGAAAGCTTAGTTCATGTTTCTCTTTTGACAAGTTGCATCCCTTCCTCCTTCTTCCCTTTTGATATCCTCCCTTCGACAATAGTAGTCTTGCAAAATTTGTTGCCTTTGATTCTCCCTGTTGACCTCCTCTCAACAATTCTGAAGGGCAAGGAATGTTTGTGCCAACAATCGAGGGAGATAGTACATCAACCAATCTACTGTCACACTCACTCTAAGGGTGTTCTAGACAGCACTCTTTGGTACTTCCTCTCGTGCGGCTTCCTTCCTACTATAAGTTTTGATGGATGCCTGCAATAACACAACAAAATCTGATGCCAACATCCATTCGCCTTCAAATAGTTCCAAGTTTTCCTCTTCTTACTCCTAGCAACTACTTTTACCATACTCTATCGGCAACCCATTGCTTTTCATTCACCATCCACACTTTATCACTTCCCAAGGTCTTAGGGGCGAAGACACCAAATGTTTACTGCCTATGGATAAAGGGAATTAATGCATACAATTAATGGCGAATTATAACACGAACAAGTGAGTGGAATGTAATATCAAAGAGCTGTCATATCTTCATTAAATGTTAATCAAAGTTTACATCTGATTAAATGTAGTGACAATGACAAATGCTAACAACGATACCAATGATGATCTCTCCCATCCAAGAGAATACAAATATAACTCCTGGGGGGGTGACGTGAACCGTTGCGACCATATCTAACTACTCCTCAATCATAGTAACAACCAACGACATAGTTAATAACATATTCGACGACACATAGCATGTCCTATCCACGCATGAGACAATAAGAAGGGAGCTGGCGACTAAGTTGGAGACGGTGAAGGGCGAGATGACTCGAGATAGGGACGCATGGGCCGCGGAAAGGGCAGCCACACATGCTGAGAGAGCTGCATTGTTGGCTCAGCTTGAGGAGGCTAGGGCAAATAAGATGGCGTTAGAGTCACGCTTGTTGAGTTCTATGGAGGAAGTGGATGCCAAGGAGAAGAAGTTACTAGAGGCAGCCATGATGGTGAAGAGGATGATGGAGCGTATGTTGGTTGCAGATCAGGTCTTGCAGCTCAAAACACAGCAAGTGTACAAGTTGCGAGCTCACTTAGCAGAAGCCCCACAACCACCATCAGTGCATACAACATCAGGGATGCAGTCTCAGCCTCCCCCGTCCTGATTTTCTTTTCTCTCTTGTATAGTTGTAATGTGGGTTTTAGTGTTATTCCATTTTGATTGTACATCGCCAGGAGACGATTTTCTTTTTTGGGGGGAGATAATATTGCCAGGTATAATGATATGTGTCGTGGAATATGCTATTAACTATGTCGTTGGTTGTTACTATGGCCGAGGGGTAGGTAGATATGGTCGCGAGGGTCATGTCGCACCCCCTCGGGAGTTATATGTATATACTCTCGGATGGGAGAGAACGTCATTGGTATTATTGTCAGTATTTGTCATTGTCAATGTGCGTAATCAGACGTCAACTTTGATTGACAATAATGAAGATATGGCAGTTCTCTGATATTGCATTGCACTTACTTGTACCTGTTATAATTCTCTATTAGTAGCATGCATTAATTCCCTTTATCCATAGGCAGTAAACAAATGTGGGAGTTACTCAGTGAAGAGTGGATATCAAATCTTAGAATTGATGGTGATGAGAATTGGCCAACTAAGCTGTGTTGGGGGAGGGATTGCCTTCCAAAAGCAGGTTTTTTGCATGGCTAGCAATTAACGGGAGAATACTATCTTGTGAAAGAAGAAAGAAATTTGCATTTATAGGACCAACCATAGATGTGAGTATCGCCGATTAATCGGCGATACAAGATAAAATCGCGATTTTTTGGGGCCGGCGATTTAGTCGCCCCAAAAATCGCGATTTTTTTTTGCAGATTTTTTCCAAAAAATCGCAGATTAATCGCCTAAAAAATCGCCTAAAAATCGCGATTTTTTTGCAAAAAATCGCTCGCGCCCGGCAGTCACATAAAGTGACGAAAAAACACGTTTTTTTCATTATGTTTTTACATTGCTTAGGGTGTTTTGGAGAGGAGAGGATAGAGAAGGAGTTCTTGGCAAGAAATAGGCAGAATCAAGTGCATTTGGAGGCCTTTTGATTCGATTTCTTCGTTACTAGGTAAGTGATTTGAATCTTTGTTTTTTGTTTTTGCAAGAGATTGTATTTTTTTTTCTTGCATGTAAATGGATAAAAATACATTCCTAATTAGTTAGGAATGCATTTGATGAATGTAAGCAAGATTAAATGCATTCATTTGCATTTTTTTCCATTCTAGATCGAATTTATGCTAAAAATTTGCCCTTTCTAAAAAAATTTGAAACCCTAGCAGCTAGTTTGTTTGAATGTTATTTGGATTTCAATTTATTGGTGCTGTTATTGGAATGTTGCTTGAATTCTTTGTTTAACTGTTAATTTTGATCTTGTTATAATTTATTTATAGTTTTTTTAAAAAATTTGTATGTGTAGGCAGCCCGCAGCAGTTTTAAATGGCAGACAAATGGCCATTGACTCCATGCCCCTCAGGCTACATTGGCACCAGGCCAAAGAATGCGAGAGATCAAGCATGGAAATATGCCTATGAAGCACCTGATGAACCAACCAAAGTGATTTGCATTCGATGTGAAAAAGTAATATCCGGGGGCATTTACCGGTTCAAATATCACATCGCAGGGATCTCAAAACATGATACAAATCCTTGTGAGAATACAACAGAAGAAATAAAAAGGTTTGCAAATGCCTTGCTCGCAGCTGGAGAGCAAAAAAAATTGCAAAGAGAGCGGAATAAATTGCATGTCAGGGCAGCCATAGCAGAGACCCAGGGCAGTTTCGTTGATGTTCAGGAGGAGGAGGCAGCCATTGAGAGCATGGCTGGCTCTTATCGTGGGCCGCGTGTCCGCAAACAGGGTGTTTTTTCTTTCACGAGTTCCACTCCCACTCCCACTCCTACACCTCCTAGCACTTCCGCACCATCAGGATCAGCAGGTGCTTCTGGGATAGGGAGCTATTTTGTGACGAGGCACACACCTGGTGCACAACCTTCATTAGAGGCCACTAGATGGAATAAGGAGGTCCATGACCAGTTGGACAATGCACTAGCAGATTTCTGGGTTTTCAACAACCTTCCTATTAGTGTTGTTGACAGTCCCTATTGGGAGGCTTTGGCCACAGGGTTGACAGTTGCAGGAAAGGGGTACAAGTCCCCTTCTCGTTTTGTGTTGGGTGGCAGGTAAGCGAATAATTTTATTACACTCGATTTCCTTTTAATTTTTAACTTTTTACTTAGTTCTAAATTTTAATTAATTTATCTAGAAATTAGAATGTTGATTACTAAAGTCTAAATCAATTTTAAATTACTAAGAATCTAAGACATAACTAAATTTTGTTTTTGTAGGCTTATTGGAAATGCTGTTGAGAGGGCCAAAGCATTTGTTGAGGAACAGAAACAAGAATGGACAAAATTTGGTTGCACCATTCTTTCTGACGGGTGGACGGATGGGAAGAGCAGGACCATAATTAATTTTTTGGCCTGCTGTAATGATAATGTGGTGTTCCTGAAATCAATCGATGCCTCCAACAAGGTAAAAAATGCTCAGACATTAGCATTGATGTTGGAGAATATGGTCTTAGAGATTGGCATTGAAAATGTGGTGCAAATCATCACAGACAATGCTGCTGCATATGTATCAGCAGGTAAACCGTAATTTTATGTTGCATGTGCATTGTGAATTTCACAACAAGAATTTTTAATAGTTTGATATATTTGAAAAGTTGGAAACTAATTAGTATTTGCTTTTACAATTGGCAGGAAAACTCCTACAGCAGAGGCACCCCACTCTCTCTTGGACCCCGTGTGCAGCACATGTCCTTGACCTTCTTTTGGAGGACATGGGCAAACTTGAGTGGGTCACTCCAATTGTGGAGGATGCAAGGCGGGTGACAAAATACATATACAATCACCCATGGGTCCTTAGCCTGATGAGAGAGCACACTGATGGCAAAGAAATTGTCAGGCCTGCCGTCACAAGGTTTGCAACGATTTTTTTGACATTGCAAAGCATTCTCGATAATTTGGCTTCTTTGAAGCAAATGTTTGTTTCCAAAAAATGGCTTGCTTCCACATTTTCAAAGAAGAGTGAAGGAGAGAATGTTGTGCGGATTGTGTTTGATAAATATTTTGAAGATAAGGCTGATGAAATAGTAAAGGTAACTACAAAACTTTAAGTTTTAGTTTGCACTTTACAACTTTATAACATACTAAGTTTGTAACTCAAGTAAATAATAATTTTGTAACTTGTCAACTAATTTCAAATTTATATTGCAGGTGTCTGAGCCTTTAGTCAGAGTTTTGCGTTTGGTTGATGGAGACCAAACGCCAATGGGTGAACTATATGAGGCCATGGACAAGGCCAAAGAATCTGTCAAAAATTACTACAAGGGGGAAAGCATCAAATATGAACCCATTTGGCAAATCATTGATAGAAGGTGGAATAATCAGCTTCACCAACCCATTCATGCAGCAGGATATTTCCTCAACCCACGTTTTAGGTATACTATAAGCTCATTCTTACTCAAATTTAAGTTAACAAAGACTTGAGTTCATTTTGCTTTCGTAGGGTGTTGGGTGTGTACTAAAATTGGAAGACTTATTTGTTTTTGGTTTTTGGTTTTAGGGCTGATGGTACATATGCAGATCCTGATGGAGAGGTCATCAGAGGCCTAAGTGAGTGCGTCGAAAAGATGGTAACCAGCGAGGAAACAAGAGATAAAATCATCGCTGAGCAGGAGATCTTCACTTCAGCAGGAGGCAAGGTGTTCTCCACTTCTCTCTGCAAGAGAGCAAGGCTTACACAAACCCCAGGTAATACATTTGCAAACTTCTGAATCTCAAATGCTAAATTAATATTTATGTTTCATTTTTTGTTGTCTATTAGTATTTTCTAACTTGTACAATTTTTGTGATGCAGTGGCTTGGTGGACCACTTGGGGTGCAAGCACTCCAAATCTTGCAAAATTTGCTCTCAGAATCCTATCACAGCCTTGTAGCGCATCACATTGTGAGCGCAAATGGAGTTTGTTTGAGGTCATCCACACAAAAAAGAGAAACAGGTTGTCCCAAAAGAGGATGAATGACATGGTCTATGTGCAATATAATCTTAAATTGCGCATGAAAAAGGCGCAACAAGATCCGCCTGGGCCAATCGATTTGGATGAGATAGATCCTTATTATGATTGGACGGCACAAGAGCAGGCTCCCTTATTTACACAGGAGGACATCTCCAATTTGGAGAGGGAGGCCGCGGAGGAGGCTGCGAAGGAGGAAGGGGGTGGAACTGGATATGACATCGATTTGGATGACATCGAGGAGGGCGATGATGAGGATGATGACATTGAGCTTACTGCAGAGGACCTTGACATCTTGCGCGCAGCGAATGTGGAGATACCGACATCTAGTTCTATAGCTACACCATCTCCTGCATTGGCACAGACACAGACACGGGCACAAACCCTGCGGGGTTCTAGTTCTAGAGCTTTACCCTCTCCCGCACTCGCTAGTAAAGTGACTGGGAAGAGGAAGATGTAGTCCTGTATTTGACATTTGTACTTATTTGTAGTCATGTTGATGTGCTTATTTGAACTCTTTACATTTGACACTTTATTTATGAGAATACTTCTCATGTGTTGTGAACTTGTTAGTTGTTAGTAATTTACAACTTGTCACTACTTACTTGTTAGTAATTTACCAATTAATAACTCTTTTTGCATTGATATATATCTAAACATGATTGTTTCTTATGTATTGTTAGTAATTAAGTCATTAGATGCAAAAAAACATTGAATTCTGTAAAAAAATCGCATTTTTTTATTAAAATTTAGTGGTTTTTTAGTTCCCGATTTTTTCCCCGATTTTTTCCCGATTTTTCCCGATTAAACTTTTTCAGGCCTAGGCGATTAATCTCCTCAGGCGATTTTTACATCTATGGGACCAACCAAATGTGTCTTGTGTGAGGAGGATGAAGGAAATGCTGATCATTTACTTTTACAATGCAGGGTTGTCTCAGAATGTTGGGATATGCTAAGGTCCAATTTAGATCGTCAAGGACCTCTGCAAAACTAATTGAGAGAAGTTTTTCATAGTTGGCCCATAAAAAAGAGGAAATCAATACTATCAAGTGTTTGGACAGTGCGCCTTTCTGTTTTGATTTGTCAATTGTGCAAAGAGCAGAACAGAAGGATTTTCTTGGATAAAAAAGGAACCAATGAAGATATTAAAAAATAGAATTAACATAGGAAAATCCAAACAAAATGGCCAAGATTAAAAATCAGAATAACTGGTATTGCTGATGGGGGGAAGTTGCAGAGAAAAATTTGGAGGCGCGACTAGATCGGAAAAGCCAGACAATGGATGGATTAAGATTAATTTTGATGGGGCTGTCAAAGGCAAACCAGGACCTTCAGGACCAAGGGTCATCATTTGAAATTGGAATGGAGAAACTTTGGTTATAGGGGCACAAAAATTAGCAGTTAGAACAAACAACATTGCAGAAGCTAAAGCAGCTCTGCTAACAATGAAATTGGGTAGACCCCTGGGTTACAAAAAAAATTTATCTAGAAGGCAAGTCACTTATTATTGTGCAGGCCATTGGAAAAGACAAGTTGTATCTTGTAATTTGTTGCTGGTCACAAGATCTTATGTCAATAATCTGTATGTCATTTTTGCATATTGAATCTATTCCATGACTACTTTTTTAATTAAGATTCCCAATGCAAAGTTAACATAGATGACACTTTAAATGACAAAATAAAAATGGATTGAAGCCATTTATCCTAACTAAAAACCTTTTTTTTAAAAAGAAAAAAATTATACAAACCAACTTTGAATAATTTGGAGTTCATCTATTTAATGGTACGCATTGGCAAAAGCCCATGATAATGGGAATTTCATTGGATTCAATAATATAAAATCAAAGTTGAAGACCATGCTTGTTAAGTACATATGACAACTGTACCAAACATGTCCAATTGCGTAAGACAACCATCCTGTCATTCATAGTTCTTCCTTTTCTGATTTTCCAACTAAAATACTAATGAAAGTTTGTTTTCCGGTTTCTCTTTCCTCTTGTTTTGCCATTTCTTGTAGATGTCCCTACTTATGATAGTAAAATATCCAAGTTCACATACCTCGTACTTTATGTTAATATAGTTCAACAAGAAAATATTTATCTCTATTTAAATTTCATGGGGTCATTGACATGGGAAAAACGTGTTCTTTTTTACTTTGCAGAAAAAGTCCCATAACATTTCTTAAATGTAGTTTCTTAGGATTTTAAATAAGATATCAAGTTTCATCTTACCGCTGCATCAATATTTGCTGGTGATTCATCGTTTGGACTGGATAACATTGATATAATGCTCAAAAGGATTGTTTCTACCTGTAATTGTGATCCATTTATGAGACTCCGATTACAAGAAATAGTTACTGAATTATTCCTTTAAGGCTTTACATATACTGAAGTTCAAGCTAGCTAATACAATTTGATCAGGAAGATGTACCGTGTGTACGGGTGACCACCGTTCACTCGCCAACTCATAGCCATTTGGATCATCTCCTGGTGCATGAAGGATCGATATGCAAACTCGCCCATCTGGATATACTACAAGTACAAGACAGTATGTCAGGAAAGACAATAACATTTTTGGACATCCCCATACAATCATGACATTGTTGTTCTGATGTAACATCACACTGACACTCGCAACTAATAGCAGGAAAACAAGACTGAAATTACATCACCAGTACTTTATAGGTTGGTTATGAAATTTATTTCTACCAAATCCTTAAAGAAAAAAATCTAACACTAAAATTAAACACCATCTAACCATTAGGGTGCCACATCTCTGATGTGAATCTCACAGAAGGTGGGCTGTTTGGATAGTTGGGGGGAAAACTCATAATTGCATTGAAATATCCACCTTCACTGCACCCACAAAAGAAACCAATTCTTCAACACGGTCAATTGTATAGATTATAACTTCTCACATTCATCTCAACCATGTAAATAATAAACCAAACTTTGCAGCATTCTTAAACTTTAAACACATAATGGCTGAGATATACAATGCAGTCAATAGAATTAGAAGATAAAAAGCACATAGCCACAACACTTAGAATGACAAAGAGCCAATGCCTTTGGGAAAACTCAAAACACAATTAAAAATTGCTTAAAAAGAATTCTTGATTAAATTACAGACGTACTACAGTGTATCTGGGGGTCCGATAATAGTTACATTCCATTCAAAGATATTGGAATCATCCACAAGTCCAGCAGAGAATCCATCCAATGGATTTCTTGACAATTCTGCAAAAAATAAATCCATGAATTATCTAAATCAGTATATCAACACAAAGGTGGAGAGTTTTTTATTAAATGCACAAAATAACAAGACCCCAATATGAAAAAAGAAAAAGAACTTATTAAGAAGTATGAGAATAATGTTGGAATTTTGATCCTACCAAATTATCAGTTCTACAAATAACAGCTTCACAAGTTGAACTGTTTCAGAAAAGGATTGTTAAATTGCATCAAAAGCTTCACTTCTCATGACTTCCTATGCTTATTTAAATTTAATGTGATTTTTTTTAATGCATTTCTGCATACTATTTAGTTCTAAGTAGAGGCTTTCAACATGCAAAAAGAAAAATAAAGTCAAACTCTTGTTAATACAAATGCAACATCATTATGAGACTTTTTATGCACTAATCCAGGGGTCCTTAGTAATATAGATGCCAAATAAACCATGTCAATAGGGGCGGGCACTTTCCAAGGAAAGTAACATGTCTAATTACAAGAATATTACATGCACACCTGTGCAGTATGTACATATAGATGGAGCAAATTGATGGAACCGAATATACCTTCTCACAACTGTGTGATAACCTTCAATGCATTCTTCAAGAAAACATTACAAGAATTCATGGAAAGTAACTCTCCTATTTGGTTTTTGACCCCAGGGTTTTAACTACAACTGTGCGATAGCCTTCAATGAATTCTTCAAGAAAACATTACAAGAATCCATGGAAAGTAACCCTCTTATTTGGTTTTTGGCCCAAGGGTTTCAAGCAATGTTGACAAGCACACTCCACAAGAAGTTAAGAAACCCATAAATAATGTGCTGTAATGTCCCAGAATAATCTGGGCTGACCTATCTTGAGTTGGCGCCCAATACAGTAAACAATTAATTTGAATTTTATTTTTTGTTTTTTTGTTTTTTAACCTTTACCTGTGGCCAACCTCCTTGGTTCTGGCTTCTCAGTGGGTATATTTGCAAGTAACAAAATTTGTATTGGGACATGGAAAAAATTTGGAAACTTCTCTTTTGGCTGCTTTGGGGGCATAGCAGCTTAGACAGGAATACTCAGCCTGGTGCATAGCTCCAGACTAAGCGAATTTTGGGTTAGACCCTAAATGGATTCAGCATTTACTATTTTTTTCTTTTTATATCAGACTTGTGCTCAGATCGTCACAGTGGTATCAAAGCCTCAGACCTGCCAGCCTGAGGGTGTCTTATGCAACTAAGCCAAAGAGAGCAGCGAGCAATTGAGAGGGAAAGGAAGAAGGTAACTGCTGGTTCTTCTGGAATAGGAGGCAGAGGTAAGAAGATGGCAGACAGAGATGAACAATTTGAGGATTTTTAAAGCAAATGACGCAGATGCAAGATCTGATGGTCAAAAAGCAAGAGCAAACAACCCAAATACAGTTAATGATGCAATCCATGCAGGACAAAAACAATAACTCCAGACCAGCCCCAAACAATGGTCTTGAGGGTAGTCATTCCAGATCTGAGATCCACAGCAACAGAGTTTCACGCTACATGCAACTCATGTCATACATCAAACAATGGGGGTAAAGAGCCAAGGCTAGCACAAGGAGACATCAATGCGAGTATGGATGCCTATATGCAGATTGATCCTGAGATAAGGCACCAGCTCCCATTTATTCAATTTCACAACATGAGAAATGGATCAAAGGGAGGTCAAGCAAATTACTTTCCAAATAGAGATCTACAACACAAAGTGAGCAAGTTGTCACTTCCAATCTTTGATGGCTCTATTGAGGTTACTAGACAAGCATAGGTACTGAAGATGGATACCTATTTTTCTTAGTCCCATGACCGAAGAAGAAGCTATCAAATTCGCCATTCTAAACTTGGAAGGTTTAGCCCATGAGTGGTGGCACCATGGCCTGGTGACCCAAGGGTTTGGTCTGGTGGCAACATATGCTTAGTTCACATATAAAATTATAAACTCACTGTAAGGTTTCACAAGAAAGATCGGGATGTTAATTTTGTAACTCTGACATCATACTGGTCTGATTCCACAGATCTGATAGAGCATGAATTTCCTTTATAGCATTAGCCTTTAAGATATACTAAACTATAATACAGATCACAATCCTTTGGGAACACTAAATTAGTTAGTTTAACTAACTATTAGTCAGCAAACAGAGACACCGATCTTGGTGAAATAATGTCTTATGGAGGGCCGACCAAGAAAGGGTCATGTCCTTGGTAAGGACATGTCCCTTGGGTTTACTATAAAGTAAGGTAAGAATGTGGATAGAGGACATACAAAAATACAATTAAGTCTGCTCCTCTAGCATTACTGCCTAATGCAATTTATAGCAGGGATAAAAACATTTTCAGAATAATTATTATACTCCAAGTAACACTTCATATACAGGTCTGTATATTCAAGACCATCTTCAGCAATAGAAAGGCATTATATTAGTTTGATTTATAGCAGAATTTGCAGAAACTTTACATGGTATCAGAGCTCTGGTAGTCGAACCTTGGCTCTACAAATTAGTAACCAGACTCAATTCATATCTAGCATCATTCTTCTCCCTACAATGACTGCAACGGCTAATGCAATCAGACCCAAAGTTAGATTTGATGGTAAAGACCATTTCATCGCATGGAAATTCAGAATTATGATGGCTCTTGACGAAAATGATGTATCACAGTTCGTTGATAAGGAATCCAAACAACCTAATATTGAACCTAATAAGACTACCTGGATCAAAGGAAACAGGAAAGCCATGAGAATCATATTAGATGGAGTAAAAAATGAAATTGTACCTATGCTAATGAAACATCAAACGTCATTCAAAATGATGAGTGCACTAATCAATGCATATGAGGTTAATAATAAGACCAGAAACTTGTCACTAAAAAGGCAACTAAATCATTTAAAAATAAGAAAGGGAGAATCTATGAATTCATACTTCCTAAGGGTGGCTAGTCTAAGAGATGAACTTACAAACATTGGGTACATAAGTGATGATGAAGAATTAGCATTAATGGCAATAGATGGATTACCAGATTGATGGGAAATATTCTCACAAGGAGTGAGTGTTGAAGACAAACTTCCAAACTTCAATAGACTTAAAGGAGATTGCCTTCAAGAAGAATCTAGGCAACTAAAGAAAGGAGGAAAATTGAAAACTAAGAATGAAGAACTTCATGTTCTCAACACAAATTCCTATGGATCATCTCGACACATTACAGGATACAAAGAAGTACTAGACTCATTACCAAAAGCAATTTATGACGAAGTTACCATAGGTGACAATTCCACTCATCCTGCCAAAGGAATTGGGAACTGCACCTTGAATCTAAAATTAGGCATTTCTCTTTATCTCAAAAGAGTACTCTATGTACCAGGAATCAAGAGGAATATAATCTCTGTTACAGCACCTAAAGATGATGGACACAAAGTTCCATTCGTGAATGGTAAAGTAATGACTTAGTCTAAGAGCTCTTATTTAAGAAATCAAAGTTAATTGGTCAAAGAAAGGGATACCTGCATGAATTAAATATAGAACCTAGTCAACCTATTCAAGCCTCAATTCATGAAGTTATTGATATGGCACAGAAGGTTAGGACATCTAAATTTCAAAACCTTATCTACTATGAAGAAGATGGTTATTGGTTTACCTAAGTTGAATAAAGATCATTCGAGCATATGCAAAGGATGCGCTTTAGGTAAGAACACCAAAAATCCATTTCAAGATAGCACAAGAAAAACTAACAATGTTTTAGGGTTAATCCACTCAGATTTATGTGGACCTAAGTTTGTTGCTTCCCTTGGAGGATTCTAGTACTATATACTTTTTATAGATGATTTCTCTAAGAAAACATGGATTTACTTCTTAAAATGTAAAGAATTAGAAGAAATCCTTAAGAAATTCAAAGAATTCAAATACTACTAAAAACCTATCAGGATACAAAATTAAAACTTTTAGGCCTAACAATGGAGGGAAATACACTTCAGATTTGTTTAAAGATTTTTGTAAAGAAGCAGGAATTAAGAGGGAGTATATTGTTCCTTATAACCCATAGCAAAATGTGGTAGCAATAAGGAAGAATAGAACAATTATAGAAGCAACAAGAGCTATGATACTTGATCAAAATTTAGAGTACTATCTTTGGGCGGAAGCCTCCTGTACTGTTGTCTACCTTAAAGATAAAAATCTTGAAGAAGTCTTTTCTAAGGTTAAACCAAATATAAGTCATCTTAGGATATTTGGGTGCCCTATATGCATACATGTTCCGAAAGAAAAGAGAACTAAGTTAGAACCCTCCGCGAGAAAAGGTATTTTTGTCAGGTATAGTGAAACATCTAAAGCATATAGAGTTTACATACCTGGTCAGAAAAACATTGAACTTAGTAGGGATGTAATATTTAAAAAAGATTTAGCATTCAAAAGAGCCCTAAGTTCTGAAGATCCTACACATATACTTGGTTCTGAAGAAAATCATGAATCTGAGTTTCAGAGGGAGAACACTGAAGAAATTGAAGACGAAATTCAAAATCTTAATCTTGAGGAAACTCAAAATCCTAAGAAATGACCACTTTGGGCTATTAAGACTCTAGAGGAAGCACAAGACATTGCTGCATCATCTGGAACCTTCAGAGAAAGCAAAAGACCGAAAAAAATTTCTAACTATGCAACAACATTAGTGATTTATCTAAATCAGAACCAACCAATTTTTCAGATGCTATTAAACATACAGCTCGGAAGGATGCTATGACAGAAGAATACCAATCCATTATTAAGAATGATGTTTCGAAAATTGTTCCAAAGCCTGAAGGAATATCTATTGTTTCTTCTAAGTGGATATTTAAAATCAAGCATGTTGTTGACAATAGCATTGAAAAATATAAAGCCAGATTTGTAGCCAGAGGTTTCTGTCAGAAGGAAGGAATTGATTATGAAGAAACCTTTGCTCCAGTTGCCAGATACACCTCTATAAGAGTAGTCCTAGCTATTGCAAAATCGAAGGGATGGAAAGTAGATCAAATGGATGTGAAAACAACATTTCTGAATGGAAAGATTACAAAAGAGGTATAGAGGTATATTTGGAACAACCTAAAGGATTTGAAACTCATAATCCTAAAAAATTTATTTGCAGACTCAAGAAAGCTTCCTATGGGCTTAAACAGGCTCCCAGGGCATGGTATGAAAGAATCGATACATATCTCACCAGTTTAGGTTTCTCTAAGAATGAAGTTGATCCAAATCTCTATTATAACATGAATAAAGATGATATGATAATTTTGATACTATAAGTTGATGATTTACTAATAACAGGTAATGATCATCTTATAGATCAATGCAAGAAATATCTAATCCAAGAATTTGATATGAAAGATTTAGGACTCCTTCATTACTTCTTAGGACTGGAAATGTGTCAGAACTCTGACAACATCATACTTAATCAAGGAAAGTATACATTAGACATCTTTAAGAGATTTGGAATGTGGAATTGCAGACCTTTATCTTCTCCAATGGAGACTAATCTACACAAACTTAAGGAAGTAGCAGCAGAATCACCTTCCATAGACTCTACTCTTTACAGACAGATGATTGGGTCCCTTATGTGCTTGGTAAATACAAGACCTAATATTTGCTATGTTGTTAATGCCTTAAGTCTGTTTATGTGTGAGCCAAAGGAGATTCACCTAGTTGCAGTCAAACACATTATGAGATACAAGGCACTCTTAACCTTGGGCTCAAGTATGAGAAAGTTGACTTGGACTTACATGGGTTCACAGACTCAGATTGGGCTAGAAGTGTTACTGATAGGAAAAGCACTTCAAGATGTTGTTTTAGTTTAGGGTCAACAATGATATCATGGATATGCAGAAAGCAGGCATCTGTAGCACAGAGTTCCATATAAGCTAAATACATTGCAGCAACAATGACCTCTCGGGAAGCAATTTGTCTTAGAAAGTTACTTGTCGGATTATTTGGTCAACCCATGAATCCTACTACTATTCACTGTGATAATCAGAGTTCCATCAAGTTTTCTATGAATCCATTTTTTCCTGACAGATCCAAGTATATCGAAATTCCTTACCATTATGTAAGAGATATGGTAGATAGGAATACTGTAAAATCAGAATGCATTTGCACTGCAGATTAGACAACAAATATTCTTACCAAACCTCTCTCTCAAGTGAAGATACATCACTTTAGAAAAAGACTTAGTATGGTTGAATTATACTACATTTGTATTCTTTAATTATTAATGAAATAATTTTGAGTTATAATTATTACTGTCAAGCTATTGACTGTTATGGGCTTCACCATTTGTATTCATTATCTAAGAGGTGACAATCTCTGAGATGATGAACACTTGTATAAAAGACATTATGAGAGATGACAATCTCTAAGATAATGTACTGAACAGTAGAGAATTACTGTCGGATCTGGATGAGTTCAAGATCACATTGTGATGTAGACATTTCTATGCTTATGAGTCACAACTTGGATAGAGGAAGAATTTAATCATTCTCCAAATTTTATCTTGTGTACTAGTAGATCTTAACTCAAGATCATATTGTGATATACGAATGCCAGTACCTATGAGTCACAACTTGGACAAAGGAAGAATTTAATCATTCTCCGGATTTTATCTTGTATATTGCATTCCGTGCAATACTGTTATCACAAGTATAAGTGATAAGTCATATGACATAGTATCATGTGTTCAATGATACCACATGCTTAGAAGATTCAGATAGATATAGAGTATCAATCTATGCTTATTCATCTTACTTGATGTTGCTAGATATGTTATCTCTCAGTATGATTATCAAGTTAAGAGGGAGTGTTAATTCTATAACTCTAACATCATACTGGTCTGATTCTACAGATCGTATAGATCTGGTAAAGCA
Source organism: Cupressus sempervirens (assembly GCA_028749045.1). Taxonomy (NCBI): domain Eukaryota; kingdom Viridiplantae; phylum Streptophyta; class Pinopsida; order Cupressales; family Cupressaceae; genus Cupressus; species Cupressus sempervirens. Next base: position 981,262,126 of record CM053792.1, on the reverse strand, counting down.
TGAATTTCCTTTATAGCATCAGCCTTTAAGATATACTAAACTATAATACAGATCGCAATCCTTTGGAAACACTAAATGTAGTTAGTTTAACTAACTATTAGTCAGCAAATGGAGATGCCAATCTTGGCAAAATAATATGTCTTATGGGAGGGCCGACCTAGGAAGGGTCATGTCCTTTGTAAGGACATGTCCCTTGGGTTTACTATAAAGGAAGGTAAGAATGTGGATAGAGGACACACAAAAATACAATTAAGTCTGCTCCTCTAGCATTACTGCCTAATGCAATTTATAGCAGGGATAAAAACATTTTCAGAATAATTATTATACTCCAAGTAACACTTCATATACAGGTCTGTATATTCAAGACCATCTTCAGCAATAGAAAGGCATTATATCAGTTTGATTTATAGCAGAATTTGTAGAAACTTTACACCAGAGACCTACATTCTTAGGAGTTGACTCAACTAAAGCAAACATGCACCATGAATGATTATGCTTTAGAATTCCAAAGGCCTGCAGTGATGGTAACGGATGTTTCAGACAAGAGCCTTATGTTCTTTTTCATTGAAGGCATGTTTCAGACAAGAGGCTTATGTTCTTTTTCGTTGAAGGCCTATCGGAGTCTTTTCATGGCTTGGTAAGAGCTTTGCAACCAGCAACACTAGAGGAAGCAATTCAAAAGGCCTTAAGTCTTGAAGATTCCACAAAGAAGGGGAAAACCATCACCAAGAGGGCACCAGCAGGGCAGCCTCAAAAGCCTTTTATCAAGGCAAATTCACCTCCAAAAGGTCCTCCTCCAAGACCACATGACATGTTTAGGAATGAGTTACAGAGGCAGGACCTGAGTTTCACATGTAAGGAACCATGGCAACAGGGACAGTGATGAATGGGAAAAGGGAAAATCCACTACATCAAAGTTGTTGCTGATGAGGATCCCGAGCTTGACATGGAACAAGAGCATAAAGAGGAACAAATCCAACAGGGGGGGCACTCGCAGCCCTTGCCAGAGAACCAGATTATACTGCCTTCCCTATTCATGGGGTACTGAAGGGGCAAAGGGTTCCCCACCCTCATTGATAGCGGTGCTCCCTACAACTATGTCAGTGAGGAAACAATCAAAAGGTTGAAACTGAACACTGTACCAATTGAAGGACTCGATGTCAAAACAGCAGGTGGATTAGTTTTGTCGTGTACGAAGAAGGTTCTGAAAATGGAACTAACATTAAGAGAATATCATATGAAAGATGACTTCTACATGGTTGATATGGAAATGGAAGTTGTTTTGAAAGTTTAATGGTTGTACACGATTGACAAGTATAGAGGCCAGCCACCGGACCATGGAGTTCTACTTTTACAACGATGGGGAAAAAATAGTTCTCCGAGGACTAACAAACAAAGGGCCAATATCTGTTTCAGCAAATAGAATGAAGCAAATATTTTGCAATGACCAAGTTGAGTGGGCAGCGAAATGCTTCATCACAGATACAAGACCAATCAAACTAACAGAAATTCTAGACATCAAATTTCAGAGCATCTTGGATAAAAATGGCAAGGTCTTTGAAGACATTCCCCTGAGTTTTCCACCAAATAGGCGTTTTCAGCACATCATTGAAATAGAAGAGGGGTTTTGATCACTCCATATCACCATCCCAAAGCTTACAAAGATGAGATCAAGGCAACAATCAAGGAATTAGTTAGGATGGGACACATCAGAACCAGCTCTAGCCCATTTGCATCATGAGTGGTGTTGGTAAAGAAGAAAAATGGGACACTAAGGACGTGCATTGATTACTGAATGTTGAACAAACGAACAATCAAAATCACTATCCCATTCCATAGATCGATGAGCTGCTAGATGAACTCCATGGGGCAATGAATTTTTCCAAGATAGATCTGTGTTTCGGTTATCATCAGATCAAGGTTCAAGAAAAAGATATACATAAAACAGCCTTTGGGTCTCACTATAGGCATTACGAATTGTTGGTCATGTTCTTTGGTCTGACTAATGCCCCAGCCACTGTCTAGTCATGCAAGAAACAGGTATTTATTACTCAGTTAAGGAAGTTTGCTCGATTTGATTTTGACAATATCTTGGTCTATAGCAGGACTTTGGAAGAGCACTTAAAACACCTAGATGTAGTGACGGGCATTCTCGAGAAACAGTCTTTCTGTGCTAAAAGATCCAAGTGTGAATAGGGATTTCCGATTTTCAGAAATCTTGTATTTAGAGTTCAAGATCAGCAAACTGGGTGTCAGTGTTGGTGAAGAAAAGATTAAGGCTATTCAGAATTGGGCTATAGACCCAATAATTTAACACAGTTGACAGAGTTTGTGGGTCTTTGCTGCTACTACAGAAGATTCATAAAAGATTTCTCCCAGCTTGCAGGATCATTGATAAATTTGATGAAGAAAGGAGCTTTCACATGGAACCCCGCAGCACAGCAAACCTTGGATAAACTCAAGGAGGTAATGAGCTCACGTCCTGTTTTACCTATGCCTCATTTCTCACTGCCATTTGTCTTAGAGTGTGATGCTTCGGAGGAAGGTATTGGAGCTGTGTGATGCAGAATAAGCACCCTATTGCATATGAGAGTAGAAAGCTCGCCAATTCAGAGAAGGCTTTCTCCATCTACAATAAAGAGATGTTAGCTATCACATGCCCTTGTTAAGTTCAGGCAGTACTTGGTCTGTAGGAAATTTGTGGTGAAGACAAATCATAACAGCCTGCAACACTTCATCAAACAGCGACATTTGAATAATAGGCAGCAGAAATGGCTAACCAAGCTCCAAGCCTGTGACTTTGATATTGAATATGTGAAGGGTAAGAACAATGTGATTGCTGATGCTCTATTGAGGAAGCCGGATCTTTGTGCTATGACTGATATATCTGCTGATTGAAAGGTGGGCATTGCAGCTGAATATGCCAAGGACTCATTTGCTAACAATATTTTGGAAGGAAAGACAGTTGATGAGTACAGGGTGATTGAAGAGCTCATTCTCTCTAAGGGACAGAACTACCTTGTGCCTCATTCCAAGATCGAGGATAAAATCATTAGAGCTTGACACGATACAACCCTTGCTGGCCACCCAGGTTTCTACAAAACATACAAGAAAGTAAGGGAGCATTTCGCATGGAAGGGGCTGGCAAATGATGTGTAACAGCATGTCAGAGAATACTCTATGTGCCAACAAAATTAAGCATAGCAGATGTTAGCAGTAGGATTGCTGTAACCTTTGCCCATCCCAAGTCAAAAATGGGAAGGCATTTCAATGGATTTCATCACAGGACTCACAAAGCTGCAAGGTAAAGATTGTATTTATGTTGTGGTGGATAGGCTTACTAAGTATGTTCATTTCTGTGGCATTACTTCAAAATTTAAAGCTCCTCAAGTTGCAGACCTGTTCTTTAAGGAAGTGTTTAGACTCCATGGATTGCCATAACACATTGTGACTAACAGGGACTGTAAATTCATCAGCATGTTTTGCAAAAACTCTTTCGTTTGGGCCATACAGAATTAACACCCAGCAAAAGCTATCGCCCCATAATGGATGGACAAACGAAGATCATTAAAAAATTGATTGAAGGATAATTGAGGAACTATGTGACAGGGCAGCTATCAGCTCGGATGAAATGGCTACACCTAGTAGAGTTGTGCTTCGACACCACACATCACATGTCCATCAGAATGTCCCCTTTCAAAGCACTCTATGTTTGCGGGGCTACCTCCATCATGAATTTGATTCTTTCTGCCAGTTTGCAGGTGCTAGGGATATGGTAAAGCAGAATGTTGACATCATGAACTCCTTGAAGGCGAATTTGCAGCATGCCCAAAATCAGCAAAAATTGTATGTAGATCAGCATAGGACTATGAGGGCCTTTGAAATTAATGATCTGGTTTACTTAAGATTACAGCCATATAGACAGTCATCCGTCAAGGGGAATGGAGCAGAGAAGTTGAAGCCAAGAGTCTATGGCCCAATTAGAATCACAACAAAGGTCGCAGACGTTGCATATGAACTTGAGTTGCCTCCAACGAGCAGAATCCACAATATTTTTCACCATTCATGCCTAAAAAAGGCTCTGAGACAACAGATCACCCCATCCAGGAGTTGCCACCCCTCGATGATGAAGGCAAACTCGCTCTCAAACCTGAGACAGTATTGGAGGTAAGCGAGAAGTGGTTGAGAAACAAGATCATTCCAGAGTATTTGGTGAAATGGAAGAACATGCCCATTGAAGACACTACATGGTAAGGAATGGAGGACTTTGAGCATCCAAATTTGAAGTTGCTTGAGGACCAGCAACCATCTGGAGCCAGGGGATTGTGATGTCCCAAAATAATCTGGGCCGACCTATTTTGGGTTGGTGCCCAATCCAATAAACAATTGATGTGAATTTTTAAATTTTTTTTACCTTTTCCCTTTATCTGTTGCCGGCCTCCTTGGGTCTGGATTCTTGGTGAGTATACAAGTGACAAAGTTTGTTTTGGAAACTTATCTTTCATCTACTCTGGGGCGTAGCTGCTCAAACAGGAATACTCAACCTGGTGTGTAGCACCAGACTGAGCAAAATTTGTCTGAGACTATTAATGCATTCAGCGTTTGCTATATTTTGTTCGCTTTTATATCAGAATCGTGCTTAGATTGTCACATATGCTAAGGTTTTAATTTAGAAGAGCAACAATAACCTGATATGTCAAACACAGTCATTTGGTTAGTCCTTGGAATATAACACCCTGTACACAAAGGCTACATCGATTTTGATTTGGAAATGGTGAGGATGAGGGCTTATATGCCATTATTTGGAAACTCTGCAGCAAGGTTATTTACAAGCTACCAATATCCGGTATATGGTTTATATTTGCAGGATGAACACCCCAAACCTGCCCACGACGAAATCCCACCAATCTCACATCTACATATACAAGCTTACAACAGGTAAGATGAATTGCCCTGGGCAATTGAGCATGACGATCTAAAGGTAAAGTTGACTGTTCAGATTTCAGATAAGTAAGCACACCAGCTTCGCATATGATACCCCTTGAGGACAAACAATAGAACATTTATAACTTGAGTTCCATAAACCAGGTCAAAAATAAATAAAACCATACCAATCCACCTACACCAAAGATAAAGTAAGGAAATTTATACACAATACCTTTCTCTAAGGATATTTGAACCCAATACTTCTCTCTACTACCTTAAAAACAATCCACTTTAGTAAGGAATTGAACATAGACCCATATCAACCATTATACCCAGATAACCGATGCAATGCAAAAAAGTTGTGAACAAAGAAGAAAAAATTACCCGCTACTCAACCCAGCCAATAGAAAATAAAAGATGAAGGCAAAGGAAAAACTTTACCTTTGAGTTGTTTCTTCAGCAGGAGACTGGCCTGATCTCCCATCCCTCCTCAAACCCAATTCTTTCCACTTCTCTGAGTTGGAAAATGGTGCTATGGAGAAAATGATCACTGTGATTCCGCTGTCCTTTTCCGATCAAAAGACAAAAAGATACACCCTTATTACACCACATCCACTTGATGATCTGAGCGTGTTCGAACCTTCATTTGCGAAGCAGGAATAAAGGGCCGAGGTGAAGTAGGCAGCAGGGCAAGAGGAGCGAAGGGAATAGAATCAGACGCGAATGACCGCATCGAATGAAATAATTTGTTAGATTTCATTGTGGGAAATGATGATTATTTCAGGGAAGTTTTTAGAGAATTAGAAAAAAGGAATCTTACTAGAGATAGTAACTTTGTTGCAATTAGATATTTTTTGTTTCTTAGTTTATGTTGGTTAGGTTCTTGTGGCATGTTTTAAGGACTTTTATTAGTACTCTATTTACTATAGTTAATTATATGAGGAGTAGTTTGATTAGCGTAATTCATTTTGTAATAGGAAAAGTTATGATTAGTACTCTATTTATTATAGTTAATTGTATTAGGAGTAGTTTGATTAGCACAACTTATGTTGATAGTAATAGGAAAAGTTTTGAAGGCTCAAACTATAAATAGTAATTAATCTTTCCGTATCAACCAATCATATTATATGATTTTATTACTTAAATTTTAATGCATTTATATGCTATGATGAACTTGTTCATTTTTTACTTGAGTTTTTGCAATAAATGTTTGCTACATTAGATTTTTGCAGAAGCTTGCAAGAGTCATCTCAAAAAACTAAAAAAGAGAGCACGCTACTTTGAAGACACAATGGAGCAACCAAAATAAGATTTGTAGTGCTTAGAAATAATAGAGTATGCTAGTTTATAAAGCTAGGTATTTTTTAAATAGTTTTACCTTAAACAAAATTGTTAAAGGTGGGTGTTAACCATTTCTGCCCCCCTTTCTAAAGTTTGAACATCCAGGATGGCAGCCATGATTCTGTTCATTTTACTCATTCATTTATTGTCATACAAGCTAATGGGGATACAACAAAAATCTTTGACTTTTCTTTTATACATCCCTAGACCTTAGAAAATTATGTCGATGGAGGCTTTCTAAGTCACGGCGACACGAAAATCCCTCTTTGCTCGGTCACACACAATTAAGGTTTAACCTTCAAGGGAATCACGACAGTGCGACATAGTCAAATTCATAGCCAATCATGTCATTGTAGTTAACTTCAAGTTTAGGTAGAAATAAGCTACAACTGTGCAAAGTTTAACATAGGCAGATAGGTTTTGTGTATTATTGCATAGTCATGGAGGGTCAAGGCTAAACCAAGGTTAGAGTGGCGACATTGCAATTGCTTTGGTCACTCGTTCACAAAATTAAGAGGTGGGTTAACAGATCAAGTGGTGGCACTGCGATCTTCCCTTGATTCACATGGTCACAAAGGGTTTACAGCTAACCAAAGTTCAAATTGCGAAGTGGAAAAAACCTTTGGTCACTTCGTCGCACAATTAAAGGACTAAACCCTAGTTAAGGCTATAATGCAATGATTTTCTTGTGCGCTTTGTCATTGGGTCAACATTGAAGTTAATAAGTTAAGCTACAATGGTACAATGGCTATTAATCTTACTGTTTCGTATAATCACAATGCTTATATAAGAAGAGCAAATGATAGTTGTGAAGAGGCGACAAAGGAAGAGCAACCAATTTCGCACCATCGCACGATTAGTAAGTGGTTAAGCCTAAACCAACAGTGATGGTGTGAAGAGCTAACTGCATGTTGGGTGCAACATCGCACGGTTAAGGAAAATGTCTATCTTGTTGATCTCAGATTAGGTTTGACAAGTGAGTGTCAACACACTTAAGTCATTTACTTAGTTCATGTCGAACTAGTAATGCATGCTGAGTACAACATGTAAATATTAAACCACGTCAAGTTGCAATGAGTGTCGAGTCACTCAAGTGTTGAACAGATAGACCATGTCGAATGATTAAAGTTCTGAGTAAACAGTAGATGTCAAGCAGTTCAAGTGCCGAGTCAAAATAGAATTACAATGTATACTGAGCATCAAAGACTTCGTATGCCAAGTGACACAGATTGGACATATTTGTTTGTAATGGCACAAATAACTATGTAAACCATTTTTCAACTAACCTAAGGATAGATTATGATCTTTTGAAGATAAGGATGAATCTATATGCAGATTCCCTATGGAATTACATGTAGCCAATCAGAAAATGGGAAGGTTTAAGCAGCAAAATGGTTGAATCTCAGTTGTAGATTCATACCTAACCCTAAGCCACCTAAGTCTTATTAAGGAGGATGAAGCCCTAAATTTTTTAACAATGTTGAGAGCATTGAAAAAGGGTGAATGATTGAATTGGAGGAGCAAATGAGACAAGTTGCAGAGCATTCAAGGTGACTTAGTAGTAAGAGTGAATTGTAGAATTAGTTAAGTGAAGAACAGAGGATAGAGGAGGATACAACATTGACACATTAGATTGTGAAGGATCAACCAAAGATTGGATAGAGGTGATTTGTTATCAAGCAAGCAAGTGCCAATCGCAGGATCTATGTTGAGATATTTTGACAAGTGATTTCAGTTAAATCTCTCAACAGAGTAGTCTTAACAGGCTATATGAAATCCTTTAATAGGGTGCTTACTTAGTTGTAAGTTGAAGTTCTTTAACTAGGTGCACTTCTAACAGGGTGTTAAATCCTCTAACAAGGTGGGACTTAACAGTCTTTGTAAGCCTTTAACAAGGCAGGCCTTTCATAGGGCAGACCATGATTCATGGTCAAACCATTGTAACCTTAATTGGATACACTTTATTGTTGTGGTAGTGAAGATTTATGGGTATCATCCCCACCCTATTTTTACCTTCTCATGTGGAGGGTTTTTGGGTAATCATATCTGGTGTTAAGTGTGTGTGTTTGATTACATGTTTACATGATTGATGCATGTGCTTTATATGTTATTTCAATATATTAATGCATGTGATGTATGAATGGTGAAAGTTTTATGAGTTCAATTTTAAACTCCTAATTCACCCCTCCCCCCCCCCCCCCCAGAAGTTTACACCTTTCCCACTTGTAATTCTAACATATTTGGCGGTCTCGATGGAGCGATTAAGGTGAAGATTGTCACATTTGCAACATCGCATAGTTTCAATCAGTTAAGTTTCTTCAAGTTACGATGTTGTGATGGAGCATAAAACAAGGATGGTCTTCACATGGTCGTGGATATCAAAGATGCAACCAGGTATTAAGTCACAACAGTGCAAATGACATGGTGAAGTGGTCAAGTTTTTTGACAATTGTAGGGTCACGTACATTTTTGTCATGATCAATTTCAAGTTGTGAACAAGTGAGGAGCTCATCTGCAAATAAGTTCTATGTTGTCACATATTCAGAGAGGTTTAAAGTCAACCCAAGGTTAGAGTTGCAATGGTGTGAATGCTTTGATCACTTGTTCATAGGGTTAGAAGACGAGTTAATACAAACAATCGTGAAGATGCGATCAACATTAAGCAGTCAAGTTTATAGGCCTTCGCAACATCGCATGTGATAAAGATGCTAGATCCTAAACCATGACGATGGCACAAAAAGACATTTTCATGCTGAGTACAAGATCACAATAGCTAAGGGGATAAAGTGAAAGTAAGTTGTGAAGTAACAACAAGCATAAAACAAGGATGATTGTGGTTTCACAAGATCAAACAACTAACAAAGGAAATAGGTTGTGAACAGATGAATGCAGGGTCAACATAACAGTTAGACTATTGGGCAAGATGGTGAAATGTTTCAAGGGTATGGAGCCACATGGTAGAAGAGATGATTGACTTTAGTTGACTTGTTGATTTGGCTAATTTGGCATGATGTGAAAGAAATGCATGCGGTAGTTGGAGAAAGAGTGGAGAAAATATTTAATTCATCTGCAACCATTTCTTGATATCCTCAATGTTGTTGCACTCCGTGCTTCTCAAATGCATCTCATGATCAATTTTGCTTGGATTTGATCTCTTACGGTTGAGTGCATGCTTTCCTTTGTTCTCTCTATCATTTCTTATGAGCAGTTGTGCTTCATGATCAAATTTTCTCTCGATCCTCAGCTATTGCTCTCATCTATAGTCCAATCCAATGGTGGCATAGTTCAAACTCAAGGTTATATTTGGCTTATGTGTGCACCCTATAAAGGCAAGTTTTGTTGTTGTTCAAAGGATCTCTCTTTTCTAGTCTTTTGCAAATACTCTCTGCAATTGTTTTGCCTCTTATTCAATAGATATCATCTTTGTCGTATCCATTCACAACTAGTTGAACTTGTGCAATCTATTATGCCTCACTTCTTTTTAATGTATTTTGACAATTGTAATACCATATGATTATGTTCATTTTGGTTAACTGATCTATTAAGTGAATCTATTGTATTCCTTGTATGGTTATGTTATCTACGTCACTTGTCTATGGTATTGAGATAGAAAAAATGCAGAAAGTGGTGTATCTTGCGAAATCTATTGGATTTTAATGTAGCTATTAGGAAGGAAATAGATCAAAAATACTATTTTGGTGTATCACCCCCTCTAGATTAGAATAGGTAGCTTGATTTTCATGCATCTCCTTCTTCCTTTTCCTCTCAATAATAGATAGGTGCACCCTGATAGTAAGGAAGTCAGCCTTCTCCGGAGACTCAATCTCTAACTGCAAAGTCCCACACTTTTGAGAATGTTTCCATGTTACACAAGGTTACCTTTAGGTAAAAACTTTAGACAAGGGTGCAAACTTTCGTGTCAATAGTTTTTGGCACACTCGATGGGATAGATATTGAAGCATTTTTTTTATTAAAAAACTCTACTAGTTCACTAGTGTTATGAAAAGATCTTCAAATCAATGTTGAGGGGATAGTGTTTCTCTTAGCCTTCCAGGCCTTTAGAGGCTCACTTTTAAGCACTTGGCAACTTCATCTCTACATATTGGTTTCTAGACCAAAGTTGTTGTGATTTATGACCAAAGCTCACACGAGGGCATCTTCTAGAGGTACTTTCCAATACACTGACCTTTCATTTTTAAATCCTAGAAGGAAAAGAATAGACTTTTTCTATCTCCAGTTAGGAGTTCAGCAATAACATATACACCTGCAAATCTCTTTCTACTCCTCTTGTTGATAGGTCACAGCCTAGGATACCATCTTCTCATTTGAAGAGATTGTCATTCCACATGGCCTGGCCTAGAAATTAGGTTTTTGCCACCTTTAATGATGGGAGTCCTCTTATTTTAGCTCAAAGACATGATATCCCAATTGTTGCTCTTAAAAGTCTACCCGATTTTACAAGTGAGACCTCTATTTCTCCAATTGAACATATTCAAGAAGTCTTGAATATATGTAATAGACATGGTTTTATAGAGGATGATGTTATTGTTAGACTTTTAGCCTCATCATTAAAGGGAAAAGCCTTACAATGGCATAGAGGATTCCCACATAATTCCATTAATAGTGGGAATGAGTTAGGAGAAAGACTTTGTAAACATTTTGAAGATAAGAGTGATCATCTATCCCTCTTGGACCAGCTAACCACAATTACAAGAGCACCCCGTGAGTATATGACATATTTTAATTATAGATTTCAAAAGACATGGGATAGAATACCTATTGTAGTGAAGCATACTTGTGGTAATGCTTTCTTGCATTATCTTAGAGCTTTCAATAGTGATATTGCCACCACAGTGCAAACCATGGGACGGGATACCTTGCCAACTGCATATGAAATTTCTATAAGAGCAACAAACATCTTGATCCAAGGAGGAAAGTTAGCTCCAAGGCCTTTAATGCCCTTCTTTGTAGACATGCCCAATCATCAGCCTGCAACAACCCTTGTTCCTACCACATTCATGAGTCAACCCCTTGCTATTTCTCCAATAGCCTCTACATCTTCCAATGGGCTAGAGGAGTTAAAGGACATGATGCAGGCTCTTATGCAAAATATAGACAAGAAGTTGTAGGATCAAGAGAAGAAGCTAGAGGACAACCTCTCAGCTATGCAAAAGATGAGCAACAAGGTGGTGGCCTTGGAGAGGAAACAAGCTCAAAATAGTAACCCTTTTCAAACCAACTATTAGAACCCTCCATGAAATAGGCAGCTAAATTAAGGCCAAGGCCCATTTAACCAAATAGACCCATAGGTAATGTTGCCCCTGCAAATACAAACATAAATCCAAACAGAGCATTAGTTCCTCAGAACAACCTGGCTCATGAGCAAGATTTATGTCCCTCTTGCAATCATTCCTATCAGTATTGTATGTGCCAGATGGCACAATATTCCCAAGCATTAGTCACACAAGATCAAGCAATAGGACAATAGTGTAATGCTAGCCAACCTACTAATACTTGTCACCTACTACAACAAGGTGAGTGCTCTTTTATGAACCATCAGCCAGAGGAACATTGTCATGCCAGTCGAGATAATTACAATGCCATAGCTCACAATACCAGAAGTAAAAGAAGGGCTATTGAGGATGCAATACCTCCTCCACTAAATCAAGTTTCAACTTTAGGTGTTGCTCCTCAGGTTCCTATTACAAGCATACAGCCAAATGTTGCCCCCAAACATAAGCAAGATACGAGCAACGAGAAGCTTACTGAATCTCATACTACTCAATGAGTCATCAATCCCTATAACCCCCAAGGCTCTAATCAAGATAGTTAGCTCTCCTCTCAATGTAGTAGACCATATGAAGAAGGCTACTATTAATATCTCCCTGTGGGATGTTGCTACTATGCCATCACATAAGAGGCTACTACAACAAGAGTTAGAGAACATAGGAGTGGAAAATCAACAAACTACCTTAAGTGATGGAAGAAGTCTAGTGCAACCAATAAAAGAAGGAGATACAAGTAAGAAAAATAGGCCTCCTTTTTTTTATGTGTCTTTGATCATAGGTGACAAGCTAGTTCATAATTGCATGATTGATTTAGGGGCTAGTAGTTCTGTAATACCTAGGTGTATAGCTGACCTCCTTAGTATTAAATATGAGCCAATGGTTAAGGATGTGCTCCAGTTAGATGGTAGCTATGTCAAGTAGTAGGAATCTTAAGGAATGTAGAAATGGCATTGCATGTATGTCTTGTTTGTATTGCCATTCAAGACATATCAGTAGCTGAGGTCAAGCCACATTTTGCCATTTTCCTTTCTAGGGACTTCTCTGCACAAATTGGTGGTTATATTGCATCTGACTGGGCCTACATGTTTTTTAAACCAAGATATGGAACAAAATATTCCATAAGGGTAGGGCCGCTGACCTTTAATCATATAGAGACCTATACTCCTAGTCTCATAAACACGAATTGTACAATTCATGAGATAGATAATGACAACACAAGACATGGGCCTGCCACTTCTTTGGCAGAAGTGCCTAATTACCTTTTGGATGAGTGGGCCACTACTTATCAATTTGATCCAATGTAGGAAGCTCTAGAGGTAGGTCTTGGAACTTATTGCATGTTTGAAGAAAATGCTCCTATTCCCAATCTCATAAAAGAAGAAGATACAAGCTGATTGTGGAATGTGTTCTTTGATGGCTCAAGGAACAAAAATGGTTCAGGTGCTAGTGTAATGCTTGTTTCACCTAATTTAGAGAAATACTACTTTTCATATAGGCTCCAATTCAACTACACCAATAATGTGGTAGAGTATGCAACCTTGATCCAAGGTCTCCAACTTGCACAAAGGAGAGGCATTAAGCTCTTGAAAGTATTTGAGGACACTAAGTTGGTTGTAAATCAAATCAAAAATTAGAATATCACAAAAGTAACATTCTCAAGATTTACAAGCATAGAGTATGGGATTTACTTGAAGGTTTTCAAGCATTCAACATTCAGAGTGTCCTGAGAAATAAAAATAAGTATGTTGATAGACTTGTAGTAATCGATGCCCATTATGACATACCAAAGCATGTTGTTGATACAAAGGAACAACATATCAAACTTGTTGTGAGGCCTGTTGTCCCAAATAACTGCTCAAATTGGAAAGTTTTTTTTTTTAAAATTTGCAAATTGTTAATTTCCTACAAAATGAAGTAGAGTTTTCTGCTAAAAATCATTTTAAGATGCAGAGCCAGTATGGGGATCATATTATGAATCTTAATTCCAAAAATTGCCTAAGGGTCTTATACTTTAGAAGGTATTTTCAATTCTGATTGACCAAGCAAGAAGCAAGGGCTCAAACTTGATTGCAAAGAGGGATCATCATATGCATGCCACCATTGTTGATGGAAAGACTCTCAACTTGGGAAAGGTATGCACTAAGACTAAAAAAGAAGTTGTCATTAATTTATGCCAAGAATTCAATGATGTTATTGCTTGGACATATGAAGACTTCAAAGGGTTTTGACCCAAGCTTATTTCAACATACTATATATTTAGACCATGATGCAAAGGTTGTTAGATAGAAACAAAGGCCAGTAAACCCTAGGATTGAACCATTAATGAGAATGAATTGTTAAACTCATAGAGGCTAACATTATTTTCCCTATTAAGCACTCCTCATGGGTAGCTAATCTTGTCCCTGTTAGGAAGAAGAATGGGAAAATTTGACTATGCGTAGATTTTAGGGACCTTAATAAGGCTTCTCTTAAAGATCACCATCCTCTTTCTTCTATGTAGCAAATTTTGTCCAAGGTTAGTGGCTCAGAGAGGTTTTCCTTCTTAGATGGTTTTTCAAGCTATAATCAGGTGTTAGTCCAAGACTCGGACCGATATAAGACAACCTTCACCACCAAATGGGGTACCTATGCTTATTGTAAAATGTCATTTGGACTAAACAATGCAGGTACTACATTTCAGAAGGCAATGAGGATGGCCTTCAAAGGCATGTTGGAGAATTTTGTACTAATATATCTTGATGATATAAGTGTCTTCTCAAAACATGCAACAAATCACTTTGATCATTTGAGGTAGGTATTCATAATGTTGCCTCACTTTTCATCCTCTAACCGATTAGCAAAAGTGGATATTTGTGTTATAGTGAGACAAGTGAGTTCTTAGTTGTGGTTGAGTCTAAGTCTAATCTCTCTTAGGTGGAACGAATCTTCGTCGGCTTTCTCCTTTTCCTCTTCTCCCCTTTTCTTAGCCAGGTGGTTTTTCATTTTGTCGAAGTGATCTTACGGGTAGGTTAGTACCTGGTCCAATGGAGATTCATGTTACTCATGCAGTGATCAATGACAAGTTATATATGCTTTTAGCCTTCTTTTTTTTTTAAAGAAACAAAAGCTTGTAGAAATTTAGAGATTGTATTCTCCTCTACAGGTTTCCAACCCATGAAGATGATTTCTTTCTAAAGGCCCTAAATGACACACATGGATTGAAAACACAAAAATAGCAAGATATCCTATGGTGAATCAATGCTTAATTTGTGATTATGACTTCATAAAATGTTAAGATTCATCGTGGCTCTCATAATTGTCTCTAGTGGAAAACTCAGAATGAACTTCTCCTCAATGGGTTTTCAACCCATGAAGTCAGTTTTCTGAAAAGGCAATTTAAAGTGAAAAGAAACTTTAAGTGAACTCCTACAACATCTTCATACCTTTCTTAGATATTTTTTATCCCAAAAAAGATGATGGTCTAAAGTTCTATTAAGAAAGGTAGCGTTGGTGGAGAAATGGAAATTGTCCTCTCCTCGGCAAGTTTTCAACCCATGAAGACAATTTCCTGAATTCCAAAGAAAATCGAGCCAATAATTAGGTTGGATCCACAATTTGTGCATAAAATGTCTTAACACGATAATAAAAAGAATCTAAACATTATGGAAAAGATTTAATGATCAGAATTCAACCTAGTAGATACTTTCCCATGAAGTACTCTATTGATAACTTTATGAAACTTAAAGGAAAATGGGAAAGTAAGTTATGGAGAGAAAGAAAGTTACTGTTGAGCCAACAGAAAAGTGAAAAGACACCTAGATATCTATTAAATCCTTGTATTTACTATTTCAATAGATCTCTCCTTCAATTCATTCATGGCATGAATTCTAAAGATCAACAGATGAATCAAGGCTCCTATATATGTAGGAACATAAATAGTTGAATAATTGCCGCTCGTTCTTTGAACTACTTTTCTGTTAATGTGCATAACTTTTTCAAAAGGCTAGTATCTATTTCATTAGCCATTCCTTTGACTTTCTTCATTCAAATATTGTTCTTAAAACAATGTCAACCAGATTCGCAGGTTTCGATGGGTTGAATGAAATTAGATCCCAATTGCAGAATTTCATAGATACCTCTCTTCATTTCTACGACATGGAGGATTTTCAAAAGAGGGTGAAGTTTGAGAAAATTCATCCCATCACTAAAAAGCTCTTAGGGTGTGGGTTGGTCAAGGCAGCTGGTTTTTCAGTTGTAGTCTAGGCCTCCAAGTTGATCTACGAATGCATACACCATTACAACCCAGAGACAAGGCATATTGTACTACCAAATAACACAGTGTTGATTTCAATCGACAGGAAAACTATGGTGAATTGCTTATGAGTACCAGAACAAGAGGGATTCTCATACTTGACCTTTGGAGGAGTCATTTCTAAGTTCTTCACAAAGAAGATGATCTGGAGGAAAAAGATCATGCAGACATGGTTCCAAAAACCACGGAGTGCCAACAGTAAGGTTCCTAAGACCTTGTTTGGGACCAACCTCAAACCAAGATCATTGATATCTTGGCCCTCCTACATAAATTGAAAGGTGAGGTAGAAGCTTTCAATTTCATTGAGCAATATTTCTTTTTAGTGCAAGTCATCTGCTCTGGCACCCAATATATTGATTAGGCTCATGAGGTAAGCAAAATTATGTCCAATGCTCTTACTGTTGCAAAGTTTTACAATACATTCTAGATGTCCTATTTGCTCATCTATATGTTGGCCTCATTACAATTATGGCCAGGCCTCCCAAGAGTGGAAAATTTTCCTGAAAATGTGAAATCTTATGAGTTTTATCCATGCTTATAGTTGGAAAATAGCTATGCAGAATATGTAAAAGCTAATGATGAATTCACTATGAGGATTTGCAAGGGGCTACAAGGATATCCATAAAGGTGATTCAGTCCTAAAGCCATGGCAACCATCATCCATTTTGGGAGTTATTTCATCCAATTCTCATCCTTTTCTTATTTGCGTCATGTAGCTTTCGATGGTTTCCCCTTGAAGCAACCAAGATATCCCAATGATATAATCGTGTTGATTGAGATCATGCAACAAGCTATTTAAGTGAATGTGTTGAGTGGGAGTTTGAAGAAGAAAGGGTACAAATTTCCCATTAAGGTGGGAGCTTTAAGCTATAACACCCATTAGATGCCAAGAACATGTTGAGGGTTTTTGAAATGAAGTATAAATTGGAGATGTGCGAAGTTTTGAGGCCCATGTTTGACCCGAATGGGTATGTAAGGGATGTTTTGCAAATTGGAAGTATAATCAAGCACATTACCACCATTGAGGACTACTGGAACAATTGCGAAGATGAGTTCGAGAGTCGTGATCTTACTTTCACCAAACTAATAGTTGATCAGGTGAAAATGTACAAAGTCAATATTGATGTGGAAGGAGTGGAGGATGATGGTTAGAACATTTATAGCAATACTTACCTAACTAAGTTAAGAGGCACTCCAATAGGATCAGAGCCTTATGAAGATTCTAGGGAAGAGCTAGATATAATGATGGCCCAAATCTACAAAAGGACCAGAAAATGGTTGAATGGACCATAGCTAGAAAGAGTCAAAGAAAAAGCACATCCACTCAAGCCTCCCCAAAGGCTGTAGTGAGTTTTTCCTCTCAAGGTGGCACATTAGGTGCAACCTTGGCCATTACCTAAGGTCCAACTCAACCATCAAACGGAGGTGATCAACCTCTCGACAAAAGTGTTCCCCTAGCTAAAACTTGTCAGGATGGCTCCCTTTTAGTGATTGGAACTCCAATAGAGGCTAAGAAGAAGAGGCCAGAGGAATTAAAGGATGGTACAATCACTCTTTCCCTCTTGCCTCATAGAAGTCCAATTCCATCTATAAGTGTTGAACTTCTCCTTTCGAGTAGTCCCCAAGTGCAAGTAGTGGATCTAGGAGATGGTGGAAGCAGTGAGAGTGAGTCGATTGAATTTGATGAGGTGACAAAGAAGACTTCTGAAGCAGAGAAAGGCTTGGATTCTTTAAAGCTCATCTCACAAGCCCATGAGAATCTTTTCTCTCTGCCCATGAAAACATTTGCTCCGGTCAAGAGAATGATGTTTAGTATAGATGCTCTTGGGACTACTTCCAAAGTGATCAACACATATTTGTGGCTAGATGACATCGTGGAAAGAAAAAGGAAGATGAGAGATGAAGGAAATCCTAACAAAGATACCTTATCTCTAGCTATTTGATCTGGATTAGCATTGGGCAAAGTTAAAAAGCAGAAGACCTTGTCTATTCTCTAAAGACGAGATCCTGAAATAGGGCACTTGACGATGGAAATTGCAAAGCCCACTAAAGAAGGAAGAATCAAAGATATGTCTGTAGATGATTTTTCCCTACACTTTATGGATCTCGGTGAGGTCAGATATGACGCCAAGGTTGGATTATGGAAGTCAAACAATGAGGTAATAGAGGGACAACTTGAAATTCTTAAGTTATCAAAAGTTAGAATGAAGGCAAAAATCTACAAACTTAATGACTTCATCAGGTAGTTGGTCACCCCTTTGGCAAGCATCTCTGGAATGTCAATCTCTAGTGATGCTACTGCTACTGATGTCCAAGCACTCATCTCTCAACTCCAAGAAGATAAAAATTGCAGGCAAATTGGTAGAGAGTGGATTGGGAAAATCAAGTTAGAGGGACTAGTCATTATAGAACAGATTAGCAATGCGATACTGAGGCTCGAAATAGATAAGGATAACATTTTAGCAAATAGAGCTACCCTGTCAATAGAGAAAGTTAAGAGTGAAGATTGTGTCTCTTTACTAAAAATGATTATCCTTATGAAAGTTAAGGAGACTATGGAAGCAAAGATCTTGCCTAAAGGAGATGAACCTTTAGTTGAGTGGCTCCAGAGCATGCAATTCAAGTCTAAGATGATCATGGTGACAGCGGAAGGACTTAAGGAAATAGAAGCTAAAGTGAAAAAAGGATCAAGATAGAGACTATGAACTCCTAAGAGGTCTACATATGGATTCCCAAACTAGTGGACAAGGGAAGGGAATCATTGGAGTAACTGTCATGCAAACAAATTTCTCCAATTACATAGATAGTTTGACGAGAATATCTTCTAGTCATTAGAACAGAGTTTTCGAGCTCCAAAAACTTGGTGGGTTTGTACACGTGGTCATGGAGGAGATACAAGATCGATTAAATATTGTCAAAGATTTAGCTAGGGAGCATTCTAAATGTCTCTTAAGATACACTAATGTACATATTCATAGGCATGAGGAATTGATTCCAATCATTGTCACCGCCAAGGCCTATAAGGCAAAGTCAGAAAAGGGAAAGAAGGTGAAGTGATTCATATTCTGCCCCTTTCATTTTTTTAATGCAATGATTGCAATGAACAAATTGGCTCCTTGCCATTTGTCATTTCTAAGGAGATGAACTGATTTAAATTCTTTTGTAATAGTCATCTCAAAATCCTATATGTATCAAATTGAAAAATTAATAAAAGGTCGACTAATTTTTGGTGTGAAATACTTGATGTTGCAGAGACAATTTAATGGTATTTTGTGTCAATTATTTTCTGTTCCATTTTATTTTTATGTTAGTTTCATGTTTTCTCATTTGTCTGAATTTAATCAAGGAATGAATAGAGATTTACTCCCTTGTTTTGAAACAATAAACCGAAGATAATAGTTTTGTTATCATAGGTTCGAGAGAAATCCCTTTTGTGTTTTCCTTTAAGATAGTCTTTCTATCTCTGTAATTAGTTTCCTATTTATATCAATTCAGTTCCAATTAGCATTCATTATTGAATTGTTAAGCCTTGTGGATTCATAGGATGTGTGAATTCATAGACTTAACTAATATGAGAATACCAACTTTTGCCTAAGTTAGTTCCTATTTAGGCCTAGCTTGGTTTATCTCTCCTGTTCTCAAGTTAAGAACACACCCCATTTTAGATTTAGAAGCAAACATAATTAATTGCAAATCACAATACAATATGGAGCTATACCTAGGAATTCAGAGGGAAGTTAGTCATTCCAAAATAACTTTCTAACTATTGTAACCAGATGTTGTTCCTAAATTTGGGCACTTAAGAGTTAAATCAAAAGGATAATCTATTTACCAACACATCAGATGCAAAGAATATGGTGTGTTCCTAAACTCAAAAAGTGTGGGTTTTCTACTGATCAAAGGAAGCTCCTAGGACACATTGTATCAAGAGATGGACTAACAATAGATCTAGAGAGAGTGGAAGCAATTCTCTCTCTCCAACTTCCCAACCATAAAAAGAGATTGCAAAGTTTTTGTGGTAGGATCAACTTCATTAAAAGGTTCATCCTTGATCTTGCTTCCATGGTGAAGCCTCTCACATCCATGTTGAAGAAGAACATGATGTTCACTTGGACCAAGGAAGGAAATGCTAGTTTTGAGGAGATCGAGAGAACAATTGCACTAGCTGCCACTCTTGTCAATCCCAAGTTTGATAGAGATTTCCTCCTCTACTCTCTTAGAGAAGAGTCAAGTATATCAGTTGTTCTAATACAATTGAATGAAGAAAATTTGGAGCAACCCATTGCTTTCTTTAGCGAAGGGATTAAATATTACAAGAACATATATAGCTATGTAAAGAAATAGGTTCTTGTTGTTGTGAGGACCCTAAAAAAATTCAAGCACCTTCTGTCTCATAATAAAGTTCAACTCTTCGTTCCACATGCAAGTGTGGAATAATTTCTCCTGAGTAAGGATATCAATGAAAAGAGATTTGGATGGATTACCAAAGCCATGAAATATGACATTAATTAACACCACTAAGCTTGTAAAAGGAAAGGGATTGTGTGAGAAAATGGACTCATCATTTGAGTCATCTAAAGAAGCTATCCTCCTAATACAAGGTGAGCAACCAACAGAGAATGAAAGTCAGAAGGATTGGTTGCATGACATGACTACCTTCTCCATGGAGGGAGATATCCCCAAGGCCTAGGTTGAGCCAAGAGAAGACAATTTAGATTATAGTCCACCCCTTATGTCTTGGTGGATGGAATACTATTTAAGGATTTTGATGGAGTCCTATTGAGGTGTATCCAAAATGACCAAATCAACAAGTTATTAAAGGAGTTTCACAATGGCCCTATTGGTGGTCATTTCTCAGCTAGAATTACATTAATGAAAATAATAAGAGCTGGTGACTACTGGCCAACCCTATTCAATAATTGTCATAAGTGGGTAAGGAAATGTGAGAAATTTTCTTCTCAGGAAAACAAAGATTGGTTGCTTTGTTAGAAATAGATAATACCGAGGGGGGTCAATCGATATTTTTGATCTTTTTACACACAAGTGAATATTATTAATTACTTTTCCACAAGCATAAGAAAATAAACCAAAAATGCTGAATAGTAAAAACAACCATACATAGAGAGGGATCATAACACCATATTTTGTTAACTAGGGAAACCTTGGCCAAGGGAAAACCTCAGTGGGGATGAAACTCACTAGATGGTTCACTGTATAAAAGAATCTGGTTAAGGATATTGACCTTGTTAGGAGTTTATGAAGAATGTATAGTGTCTCGAGTCCCTATTAGGAGACTAGGCCTTGTTAGAAGCCTCAACCCTACTAGGAGTTGGTAGATCATATACAAATGTGTGCAAGAAGAGCCCACTACCCTAACATGTAACTATACAATAAGTTCTTCAAGAGAATAGGTATACATACAATATTGGATCACTTGTTGTACTTCACAATACTTTTGATTGTCAGTTCTTCATACAAGAATGACTGCGCACATATCAACTTGCATCATATCTCACATAACATTGCTTCACATCACATATCATAATATCACATTCACATTCTCACTTCTATTTTAACTTTTCATTTGAAGTTCTTTATTTATATCAAACATATTAATAAATTCTACCTTAGTTAGCTCACATATCATCCTTCGAGTTAGCTCAACAAGGTTTAGTAATCAAAACAATTCTGCAAGTCATACAAGTCAATGTGTTGCCATGCTATGTTCTGCACTGTGAGATAACTGCATCAATATTTCTTCCATAACTTGAACTTGGTTGATCGTATGGACATGCGCACTGACATGCATCATCACAATGATGTCATGCATCTAGGATTAATTGCACAAGAGATTATTCCAAGGGAATATTTCACTATCAACAAATCTTGCCATGTTGTTGTAACACTACCTAATACTTAGACAATTTTCCTTACAAATAATCATGACTAAACTACAAAAAAAATGTTTCCATAAATGACAACCACATATCTCACGTTATTTTATTGATTGGTCATATTGCCAACAATCTCCCCCTTTGTCATTGATGGCAGCATTTTGGGAAAATTGGCTAAGCCTCAAACATGTTGCCATACCAATCAAAGTAAATATCCATAACATAGTAAAAAAATTGTATTCATGTTTTGAAAGGATTACATCCCTTGTAACTCCGATTAATTTTTTTCTTAAAGCAAAACTTACTACTATACTTCAAAATATAACTATATAACTTATAATTACAATTTCCCTTATTTCTCCCCCTTTGACATCAATGAAAAAGGTGCCAAAAATAGAAAAACCTTGTCAAAATTTGAAAGTTGCATTAAAACTTTGAAAAAAACAGTCACTAAAGTTAGTCTTCAACTATGCAAGGTGTTTCTTCCAACTATCTTTCAGTGTATCGGACACACTGATTAGCGCACATAAAGCATATGCGGCTAACTCTATTGCATTCAAATCTATAGCCACAAACTTTTCATATGAGGATTTCGCTGCCAAGCATTCCTCCAATTGATTTTGTAACAATGTAATTTGTGGGGATAAACGGTCCCTTAAAAGAGTGAATCTTTTCAAAACTTTCTCCTTTTCTGCTTGAGTATCCCTAATGCTATCATGAAGTGCTTGAATTATATGCTCAATGGTTTCTAACTTCTGATTCTGTTTCAAAAAGTTATGAGTGAGCGTTTGAAGCTCAGTTACTTTCTCTTTAATTTGCTCATCAAAACCATGAAGATAAAGGTATGCCATGTTGCACTTAGCATATATCTATTTCCCTTATTCTATACTCTTCCTCAATATCTTAATGCATACACTTAAAGTTTCTATATCATTCCTTATATTTGTACACATGGTATTAAGAAGTTTACCATCATGCTCAGTTTGTGCTTCAATTGTAACCACATTGGTAAGTGTTGTAAACTCATTATCAAAGGTTTTGCACACAAAATTGCTGCTCTCTATTGGATATCTGCAGGTGTGTCAACAGGACTTACTATCTTTTCCAATCTATCCAAAGCTGAAGTTAGAGTCTTCTCAATAGACTTGACAGATTTCTTCTTTTCAAGAAGTTTAGTTAAGGAAGATATAAGATTTTGTGCCTCATTTTCTTCATCTGATTGTATTATTGCTACTGTGAGCACTGTTGATTGTGTAGGTGGTTTAGAGGGTGTTACTATTTTTGTTGCTCAAGGCATACTTGAAGTAGTTGCTTCAATGCTAGATTCAATTTTCTTTGCAGAAGGTGCATCTTCTTCCTTAGGCTCCTGACCTTTTTCTTCATCAGATGAGCTGTTGTAATCAACAATATTGCCAATAATGTTGGAACCAAAATCTTTAAAAGGGTCCTTAGATTTATCCACTATCACATTGGTGTCATCCACTTGCATAGATTCACTACCAATGGTAATATGTAGTGAATCACTTGGAATTGGTGTTTCAGTTGGTTGCTCAAAATTGTGAGGTGGACTGACTATAGTAGGACTTATTTCCTCTATTTGTGTACTCTTCTCAAACTCCTTAGGCATAGAACTTGCCTTATGTGGCTAATCACTCTCCTTTGGCATAGTATACATGCATGTGACTATTGCCTTTTGAGTTTCCACATTTACTTCTTCATAATTTCCTCCCACAAGGAGAATGGATGTCTTCTTATTTCTCAATAATGGTGCTATTCCTTTCAAAATTTCAATTATTTCTTCCTCATTATTTACAATACATAGCTTTTTCACCATATTTATCCTTATTTTCTTATCTTCCTCAATAACTCTGCTTTTTCTGTTGAAAAGCTTATTGTGCAAGTCTTTAGGTATTTGACCTCTTATGCTATCAAACCTTTTATCTTTTAGGATCATATTTCTAGCTACAATATTGTCTAGCTGTCTTCTTTCCATATTATTATACAAGTCATAGTACTTATTCAATTGTACAAAATTATTGTCATTAATAATTTGCATGTTAAAATTTTCTACCTTGGGTTTCCATGCTTTTCTTCTCGCCGAAGTCTTTGCTTCTTGATTTGTTGGCTCTACTAGTCTGTCACCAGTTTCTCCTTCAGATGTAGAAGAACTAATTTGCAAGGTTCTTCTCTTCTTGCATGGTCCACTGGTAGTTTTCTTGACTCTCCTCTTAGGAGGGTTTTTCTCAAGCCTTGTGGATTTCCTAGGTGTTGACACTTCCTCTATTTTCTTTGGGTTCCTTAAAGGTCGTTGTTGTGCAACTGCTGCATATGGCACTGTAGGTGCTTGCACACTTATCTGAGCAATTGTGACCTCTTCAGTAGGTTTGATCATTGCAATAGGCATAGGGGTCAATAGTTCAAATTGACCATTGGCCTTCATTTCCATGGCTATCCTTCACCTCTTCAAATTCTTTTCTTGACATTCTTGATTCCTTCAAGATAGAATCAATCACTTTTTCTACCTTCTTCTTGGAGTCCTTGATTATTTGATGCAAGCAAAAGATGAATAACTAGGGCCAAAGGCTCACCCAGCTATCCAAACCACCCTGCAAGAGTTAACACAATGGAAGCAAACACAAGGAACAACAACCAAAGGAGGAAGACGAGAGAATTACTTTTATTGATTCATCAAAACATCTTGATACATGCCCAGTTGTAATGCCTTCTAGGTTATGGCCAATTACAAATACATTCACATTCAAAGATATAATTGCAAAATCACACTTTCAGTTCTACTCTCCAGAATTCCTCTTCCCAAAAACTTGCCTAACTCTAAGCCTAAACACTTTATATATACTTGCCAAAATGGCTTACAGATTATTCTAGAACATTACATAAGAGGAAGGCCGAACCAATAACGGTCTGAACACATCCCAAGAAAAGATCTTAAGATAAATATTGCAATCGAAATAAATCTCACAAGTCAACTCGCAAAAATCACATCCAAATGCTAACACTCGACATACATTGGGTAACTCGGCACATGAAGGAATTGCTAGGCACATGAAGGAATTGCTACAGTAACTTGACACATGAAGGAATTGCTACAGTAACTAGGCACGTGAAGGAATTGCTAGGCATACAAAGGAATTGCTAGGCACACGAAGGAATTGCTAGGCACATGAAGGAATTGCTAGGCACCAACTTGCAGAATGAACAAAAATGAGAAGGATAACAAGGCAACCCAGGATGCTTTTGCATCAGACAACCAAGGTTGAAAGAAATGATTCTCCTAAATCATTGAGATGTCACAACCTGAGCTGAATCCAACTCAAATTGAGAAATTCGTGAAGCATCTTCAATAGGTCTGTTCTTCCACTTCACCAAATATTTATAGTAATCTTTTCCTCTTGTGCTCTTGCCAACTCTTTGATCCAATATCTGTTCAACTTCTTCAATCTACTTCTTAGGATAATCATGTGATACAATAAATTCATCCTCTGACTCATGATACTTATACAAATCAGCAATATTGAATATAGGAGATATATCCATGTCATTAGGTAACTCAACTTCATAAGCATTACCATTGTCAAACTTCTTCAAGATCTTACAAGGTCCAAATTTCTTCATCTTCAGCTTACTATATGTTCCAAATTGGGAATCTTCCTTTTTTTAGATAAACCATCACCTCATCACCAACTTGAAAATCATGGTGTCTTCTAGACTGATTAGAATTCTCCTTATACTTCTGATTACTTTGTTCCAACCTCAACTTCACTTCCTTATGCAAAGACTCCATAAAATCAACAAATTCTTTTCCTGCAACACTTCTCTTTTCTTCACCAACAACATCTCTCAAATTTGATATACCTCTAGGATGCATTCTAGTAACAATCTCAAAAGGTATCTTCCCTCTACTCCTATTCACAAAATTGTTAAATGCAAATTTAGCTTGCGCCAAAACCATCTCCCAATTACTTGGCTTATTCCCAACTAAACATCTCAACAAATTACCCAAGATTCTATTCACAACCTCTGTCTATCCATCTATTTGTGGATGGAATGTAGAACTAAACTTCAACTCATTACCCATCTTTCTCCATAAAGTCTTCCAAAATTAACCAACAAATTTACTGTCTCTATTAGAAATAATACTTCTTGGTAATCCATGCAATCTCACAATCTCTTTAAAGAAAAGTTCAACAACATGCTTAGCATTTGATGTCTTCTTACATGGTATGAAATGAACCATCTTAGAAAATCTATCCACTACAACAAATATGGAATCATACCATTTCACTGTCTTAGGCAATCCAAGAACAAAATTCATACTGATGTCAGTCCAAGGTTTCTCAGGAACAATAATAGGTGTATACAAACTAGTATTTTGACTTACCCCTTTTGCAACTTGACAAACTCCACAACTCTTTACAAATTTTTGAACATCCTTATACATTTGTGGCCAATAATACTTCTCTTTCAGCAAACTCAATGTCTTATCAATTCCAAAATGTAGAGCTAATCAACCACTATGCTTTTCCTTAATCAGATTCATCCTCATAGAACTTTTGGGAATACACAACTGAATACCTTTGAACAACATACCTTCTTGAATAAAATACTCATCATACTTACTTATGTGATCTATCAGATTTGGTGCTCTACACTCTCTCCATCCCTCTGAAAAATTAGGATCAACATCATACAACTCTTTCATTTCATCAAAACCAAGAACTTCAACCTTCATTTCAGTCAACAAAGAACGTCTTCTACTCAATGCATCAACAACTTTATTAGTAACTCCACTCTTATGCTTAATAACAAATGTGAAACTCTGCAAGTACTCAACCCACTTCATATGTCTCTGATTCAATATATGTTGACTTCCCAAGTATTGTAAAGCTTTATGATCAGTATATAACACAAACTCCTTAGGAATCAAATAATATCTCCACTTCTTCAAAGCTTGAACAATAGCATAAAATTCTTGATCATACACAAAATAATTTTTTTTAGCATCATTCAACTTTTCACTAAAGAAAGCAACAGGTTTACCTTCTTGACTTAATACAACTCCTATTGCATTACCACTTCCATCACATTCAACTTGAAATACTTTGTTGAAATCAAGAAAAGCCAATATAGGTAATTCAACAACCTTTTGTTTCAAAGTCTCAAAACTCTTATTAGCTCCATGTGTCCACTTGAATTCCTTTTTATCTCCACTCATTGTCTCGGTAATGGCATTACAAATAGAACTAAAATTCCTTATAAACTTCTTGTAGAAACTAGCCAAACCATGAAATGATCTTACCTCACCCACATTCTTAGAAGTAGGCCATTCCAAAATAGCTTTAACCTTCTTTGGATCCATCTTCAATCCATCAACTGAAATCACAAATGCAAAATACACAATCTCCTCTTGCATAAAAGAACACTTTCTCAGATTAATTAGCAACTTTTCCTCTTTTAACCTCTGCAATATTTGTCTAGTATGCTCAAGATGTTTTTCCTTAGTCTTACTGAATATAAGAATGTCATCCAAATAAACAATCACAAACTTACCCAAGAATCTTTTCAAGACTTCATTCATCAACCTCATGAAGTACTAGGTGCATTAGTCAAACCAAAAGGCATAACCAACCATTTATACAAACCATCTTTGTCTTGAAAGAAATCTTCCATTCATCACCTTCTCTGATTCTGATCTAATAGCCACTCTTCAAATCAATCTTGGTAAAATATTTTGCTCCACTCAAAAAATCCATTATATCATCCATCCTCGACATGGGAAACCTATATTTCACTGTGATCTTGTTAATAGCTCTGGAATCAGTACACATTCTCCATTCTCCATTCTTTTTAGGTGCTAATACAACAAGTACAACACATGGAATCAAGCTTTCTCTGATCAAACCTTTCTGCAACAACTCATGCACTTGTCTGTTAAGTTCTTCATTCTCTATAGGTGTCAATCTATATGGTGCTTTGTTTGGCAAAATAGTTCTAGGAATTAGATCCATACAATGACTTATGCTTCTTACTGGAGGTAAACCATTAGGAATATAGTCAGCAATAATATCTTTATACTCATTCAAAAATTCTGTAATTTCTACTAGTACTCAGCTATCACTATCTACTATCACTCAGTCATTACTAGCTTTTGTTGCTCAGTCATTACTACCAACACTTGGTCCTCTACAAACTATGGCAAAATAGACTTGATTCTTCTTTACTTCCTTTTCAAATTGTTTCCCATTAACCATGCAAACTTTTATTTTAGTGCAACTAACCTCATCTAGACTTTCAATCAAAGGCAACAATATTTGTTTCTTCCCATTTACCCAAAGAGTATATTGATCCAATCTTCCATCATGCGCAACATATCTATCATATTGCCAAGGTCTACCTAACAAAATATGACAACAATCCATAGGCATAATATCACACAAAACTTCATCAAAGTAATGTCCAATCTTGAACTTCACAAGGCATTACTCACTTACCAATATCTTATGCTCATCTTTGATCCATGAAACACAATAGTGTTTAGGATGTTTTGGCCTCTGCAACTTGGTAACTAGCTCTTCTAATGCCAGATTCATAGAACTTCCACTGTAAATGATCACTACTACTTCTCCTTAAAATAGGTTCCTCGTCACTTCCCTTATTACATAAGGTTCTTCTCACCATCAAATTTTCTCCAGCCTCAGGTCCACTTGGTGAACCCTCATCATCTCCTTGAATCACAACATTTCCATTACCTTGCCCACTTTTAGAGGATGTACATTCAAAATATCTATGTCCCTCTTTACCACATCTAAAAGAATTACCATGAAATCCACCTCTAGAATAAGAATTACCTCTTCCTTGGTAAGAATTAGTGCCTCCTCGGTAAGAATTACCACCTTTCCATTTGGTCTTGCCTTTGTCATCATTCTTCCATTCAGATTTGCCTTCATCCTGTACAAAACTTTTAGATCTACCACCTTTACCATAAGATCTACCTCTACCTCTCTAGAATCTACCACCTCTACCTCTTTGTCTTTGTTTATGCTTCTTTGTTAAGATCTCCTCAGCTTTCAAGGCATATTGGTATGCTTCTTCCACACTTTCCAACTTCACAAAATGCATTTCATCTTGTATTCTAGATCTCAATCCATTAATGTATCTTGCAATTTTCTCAACATCATCATCTACATGTCTAGATCTGATATCCAATCTATAGAATTCCTCAGTATATTCTTTCATAGTCATGTCCTTTTGTTTCAAATTTTGCATCTTTCTCAACAAGCTAACTTGGTAATCAGCAAGGAGCAATTTGTTCTTTACCTTGTTCACCATCTTTGGCCAAGTTTTTATCTTCTCCTTTCCTCTCCTTTGTCTATTAGTTTGCAAGTGCTCACACTATAGTGATGCATGACCTTTCAACCTAGTGACTGCAATCTTCACCTTTCTATTATTAGGAGTGTTTTCATACTCAAACAACTTCTCCATATCAGAGATCCAATCCAACACAGCATTGGTATCCAATTTTCCATCATAAGGAACAACTTTTACAACAAGCTTTGAATTTTCCCTAGACAACACTCACAACAATCTTTCCTCATCTTGATCTTCTTTAGGTTATGGATTATGGTTTGGTGTTGCTGCTTCATCATCACTTACATCATCAAGATATGCTCCTCTCCTCTGGGTTATCTCCACAGCATCTAATCTAGCTATAATTTGTCCCAACTAATCCAATATAGCATTATCAACATTATTTCCTCTACCACAAACCATCTTTACAAATCAAGTTCCTATGAGATTGTAACCCTCTGCAAATTATAGGTCAAATCCACAGATCTGCAACCCTACAACCAAATCTAAATCAAGGTTCTACACGATCCAATCTCCACAAGGATGAACCTTAAGCTTTGATACTAACTGACGCAAGAAAAGGATGAATAACTAGGGCCAAAGGCTCACCTAACTATCCAAAACACCCTACAAGAGTTAACACAATGGAAGCAAACACAAGGAACAACAACCAAAGGAGGAAGAAGAGAAAAATACTTTTATTGATTCATCAAAACATCTTCATACATGCCTAGTTGTAAGGCCTTTTGGGTTATGGCCAATTACAAATACATTCACATTCAAAGATCCAACTGCAAATTCACACTTTCAGTTATGCTCTCCAGAATTCCTCTTCCCAAAAACTTGCCTAACTCTAAGCCTAAACACTCTATATATACTTGCCAAAATGGCCTGTAGATTATTCCAAAACATTACATAAGAGGAAGGCTAACCCAACAATGTTTTGGACACATCCCAAGAAAAGATCTTAACATAAATATCGTGATCAAAATAAATCTTGCAACTCAGCTTGCAAAAATCACGTCCAAATGCTGACACTCGGCATACACTAGGTAACTTGACACATGAAGAGTCACTCGGCATACACTGGGTAATTCAACACATGAAGGAATTTCTAGGTACATGAAGGAATTACTATGCACATACTTGTAGAATGAACAAAAATGAGCAGGATAACAAGGCAACCCCAGATGCTCCTACATCATTATCAGACTTGTTTTAACTTCTCTCATCTTCTTAGTATATGTCCCCCATCTAGGAAATTCATAATCAACTTCTAAGTGTAGGATTATCTGTGCATATCCTTCAATTAGTTCCTCACTCATTTCATAACCCATAGGTCAATAAACTTAACTCGAGGAACTATTGCCTCCATACATGTGAAATTTGTTTCTACCATGAAGCATAGTTCATCCTTATATTTTTCCTCTAGTGTAGGAGGTATCCTATACCTTTGTTTCATTTCAGCTTGGAAAGATTTCATCATTCTATCAATATCATTGTCTCTGATTTTTTTTGTTTTGGTTCTATATGCATGAGTGATTACCAAGTAGAAAGAATATATGTGTCAGTAGGGATTCAAACCTAAAGACTAGGCTCCTAGACTTCTTGATTCTTGATATGTTATCCAAAAACTATGTTTAGATAATGTCACATAGATTAACCTCTTCACCCTTTACTACCATATAAGCTACATGCAAAAATTTGGCAGGAATTGAATCTATCCTAGATCTATGGTTGAACTTATATCCCAAAATTTTACTAATGAGTCTCACTCCATCATCTTGAATGGTGTTGACCTTCATGTTTCTGCCATCAAAATATGTGTTGAGATTTGTTTCAACTAATTTCCACACATTCTTTATGTTCACTGGATTGCATCCTTTATTGTTTAAACTTGTGACCTTGTGAATTATGTCATTATCAATACATATGATAGAATCTCCCAACCATAGAAGGTCATCATGAACTTTGTGCAAAATTATTCTTGTCCATTCGTGATTATCAAAGTCCATATAGAACATGTGCTTAACTAGGTAAAGTTGTTCTAAGTATGCATGTTCTAGTTTTAGTGACAAATCATTGTTGCACATTTTCTCCAATTCCTTATGAAACTTTGTATCTTCTATGCTTTCAATTTTACAGTGAATATAACCTCTTATACCTTCAACATGAAGTACTTTAAAAAATGCCCCAATAGGGTCATCAAGCAAAGAAACAAATGGGCGTTTCTTCAAATTATATCTAGGTCTATTGCTTACATTAAACATTTCTTGTCTTACCATTTCTAAAAAATATACTCAACAAATTCAGAAAATGCCTTACTTTCATGTTTTAGGGTTGTCAATAATTTTGCATATCTCCAAACTTCTTTAACACTTCAAATCTTTCTTCAATGTCGCACTTAAGATTTTGCACAAGAAAATGATGTTTGTAAATCAATTTGCATCCATTAAATCTTTTGCAATCTATACTTCACATTAAATGCATATCTACCACTAGTTGGAATATTGTCTATGTATAATAAAGAGGTTATTCTTCTTATATATCCTTATCTAGATCATATTAAGCAATGTGCACTTAACTATAGACTCCTCTCAATGTCTAGTATATACTATTAACTGCACAACTTGTGATATGCTTTCTAACATTAGTTATAATTAACTGACACAGTGTTTTACTGAGAGTGCTTAATGTAGGCCATAGACAATAAGTGATTTTACTGTCTTGCCAGGTACATTAGGATGAGCTTCTTCCTAAACTGTGTGAGAACTCCCAACTTCTCTTGCTTTTAAAAATATTTCCTTAAATTCTTCTGTCAGCTCCTTCATTTCTTCCTTTAGACTATCATCATTTCTTCTGTTGTTCCTTCTGTGATTCTAATTCCTATTAAGGTTTCTTCTATCCATTCTACAAAACTTTGTTGTGTGTTCAAAGTTATTACATAATTGGCATATAGGTACATTCCTTCTTTGTTCATTATTCTGGTTGTTAGTTGCTCTGTAATTCCTTGCTATGTGTCTAAGATTGTTGCATTTGTAACAAACAATTTGTCTTCTTTCTCCACTTTCATTGCTGTGAGATCTTCTTCTATTTCCTGCACAGTTAGTGTTCTTAGACATTTTGCTATTTCCATTATCACTATCAAATTTAGGTTTCTTAAAATCTACTCCATAATGTCCATATACATGACAACTATGGCAATAAAAATTTGAAATAGGTTTAAAAGAATTACCTTTGCAATCATCTTAAGTATGTTCAAGTTCATTATACCAGGCATGAGGTTCCTTTCTTTTCTTATCCTCATCTTGATCATATTCTTTAGATTTTTTAGAGTGAACAACATTCTCCTTGTCCTTAGATGTATCATTTGCTTTGCTTATGCTTAGATCCTTTTTGAATTCAAGGGTATCAGGATCTTTTCTCTCAATAGATTTCTTGGTGGATTGTCCAAGGAGAATCCAAGTATAGTCTTGTCATAACTAGGTCTCTGTACAGATCAATCTTTTCATTGCTGGTATATAATTTCTCAAGTTGTTGTTTGGTTTGCACCAACTCACCTTTCACAATAATGTCGTATTTTTCTAATTCTGCATGCTCTAACTTGACAGATTCCAATTTAGATGTTACCTTGCTTAACTAGGATCTTAGATCTACATTTTCAACTTTTTATTTTAGAGTCATTCTTCCCTTCATTTTTCTTAAGACTTAGCTTGAGTTCAACTATTTTTGACTCATGTTTCAAGATCTCATTTTCTTTCTTTAGATCTTCCATATCATCATCACTTGTTTGCTCACTAGGTAATTTTTGCTTCAGGTCACCTATCTTGTCCTTTAGTTCACCAATGTAAGCTTTTGCAACTTTATATCTATCTTTTAGGCCATCTATTTCATCAATAAGGAGATCAATTTGTTCAAGAGCTTCTTCAAGATTCTTATTCAATTGTTCCATATCCATGGGGATCTTATTTAAGTTGTTAAACCTCTTATGAATAAGTGGACTCTGATACCAATTGTTAGAAATAGATAATACTAAGAGGGAGGGTGGGGGTGAATTAATATTTTCAATCTTTTTATCCACAACTGAATATTATTAATTACTTTGCTACATGCATAAGAAAATAAACCAACAATTTTGAACAATAAAAACAACCATACACAAAGAGGGATCATAACACCATATTTTGTTAACTAGGGAAACCCTAGCCAAGGGAAAACCCTGGTGGGCATGAAACCCACTAGATGATTCATTGTATAAAAGAATTCGGTTAAGGATATTGACCCTGTTAAGAGTCTATGAAGAATGTATAGTGTCTTGAATTCCTGTTAGGAGACTAGGCCTTGTTAGAAACCTTAACTTTATTAGGAGTTGCTTCGACCCTATTAGGAGTTGGTAGATCATATATAAATGTGTGCAAGAAGAACCCATTGCCCTAACATGCAACTATACAATAAGTTCTTCAAGAGAATAGGTATACATATGATACTAGATCACTTGTTGTACTTTGCAATTCTTCTGATTGTTAGTTCTTCATACAAGAATGACTGCGCACACATCAACTTGCATCATATCTTACATAACATTGCTTCACATCACATATCATAATATCACATTCACATTCTCACTTCTATTTTAACTTCGCATGTGAAGTTCTTTACTTATATCAAACATATTAATAAATTCTTCCTTAGTCAACTCACATATCATCCTTAGAGTCAAGTCAACAAGATTTAGTAATCAAAACAATTTTGCAAGTCATACAAGTGAATTTTTTATCATGCTCTGTTTTGCATTGAAGATAACTGCATCAATATTTCTTCCATAACTTGAACTTAGTTGATTGTACATATATGCACATTGGTATGCATCATCAGGATGACATCATGCATCTAGGGTTAACTGCATAAGAGATTATTCCAAGGGAATATTCTGCTATCAACAAATCTTGTCATGCTACTATAACATTATCTAATACTTAGACAATTTTCCTTCACAAATAATCATGACTAAACTACAAAACAAATGTTGACATAAATGACCACATATCTCACCTTATTTGATTGATTGGTCATATTGCCAACATGCTCTTCCTCTCCATCTTATTCAAGTGGACTAGCCCTTTGCTCAATGGGGTTTGGATTTTATTGGTCCAATAAACCCACTTTCAAGTTTTAGTCATAAATGGATCTTGGCAGCCACAAATTACTTCATAAGATAGACAGAAGTAATACCTCTAAAGGATGCAATAGAGGTTTCAGTGGTTGAGTTCCCTAATGGAATAGTAACCAAATTTGGTGTTCCTTCAACCATCATATCAGATGATGACAAATCTTTTGTTGGAACTCATATATGCTATTAAGCTCTAGAACATGGAATATATTTGAGCACTTCCTCAAATTATTACCCCCAAGGGAATGGCTTGGCTGAGTCCTCCAACAAGAACTCATCAAAATAATGAGGAGGATAATTGAGGACAATCAGAGGTGCTAACATGCCTAGTTGAAGACTGCCCTTTGGATTGACAGAATTACACCCAAGAGAGCGATTGGGAACTCAACTTTTATGCTAGTTTATGGACGGGAAGCAAGCTTCATATTTCACTGGAGTTCCCCTCTCTTGAACTAGCTCATTAGTTGGAGCTAGTTGAGGATGATGCTATGACAATCAGGCTAGCAAAATTGATTGAATTAGAAGAGAAAAGACAACAAGCCATGCATGCACTTGAGGCACACCAACAATAGGTCAAAAGAAGTTTTGACAAGAAGGCTACAACTAAAGTTTTTAGAGAAGGAGACCTTGTCCTCAAGTGGGATGTAGATAGAGCTAAAGCTAGTGAACACTCCAAGTTTGATGCTATGTGGAGTGGTCCATATGTTATCACCAGTTGTAAGGAGGTCAACGTTTTTCAGCTATCCAGGCCTGATGGTGATGTCTTACCAATTCTAGTTAATGGAATTCACCTTAAGCCTTGCTTCTAGAGAAGGTTAAGGTTTCTCATACATATTAGAATAATTTCTTATTTTCAATAAGTGCACAAGCATAGGCTATTTCTATGGGAGATAGCAATTTTTTGAAGTTTTGTAGTTTCAGACATATGATAGGGTTCATTTTTGTGCCTCTAGCCCAATGGATTGCTAAGACCACTAGTCCATGCTTAGTGAGCAAGCATCTCCTTTGAGTCACCAGAAATGTTAACCATTTTTGTCCCCCTTTCTAAAGTTTGAATATCCAGGGTGGAAACCATGATTCCATTCATTTGATACATTCATTTATTGTCATACAAGCCAATGGGGATATGACAAAAATCTTTGACTTTTCTTTTATACATCCCTAGACCTTAGAAAATTATATCAATGGAGGTTTCCAAGTTGCAACGATGCAAAAATCCCTCTTCACTCGGTCACACATAGTTAAGGTTTAACCTTCGAGGAAACTGTAATGGTGCAATGCAATCAAATTCACAACCAGTCACATCATTGCCATTAACTTCAAGTTTAGGCAAAAATAAGTAGTGATTGTGTGAAGTCTAATAGTGACATTCAAGTTTCGTGTGTTATTGCATAGTTGTAGAGGGTCAAGACTAATCTGAGGTTAGAGTGGTGACATTGCAATTGCTTTGTTCATTCATTCACATAATTAAGAGGTGGTTAATAGATTAAGTGGTGACACTTTGATCTTCCCTTGATTCGCATGGTTGCAAAGGGTTCACAACTAACTAGAGTTTAGACAACAAAGTGGCTAAAACCTTTAGTTGTCTTGTCACACAATTAAAAGACTAAATCCTAGATAAGGCTATGATGCAATGATTGTCTTGGGCACTCTATCACTGGGTCAACATCAAGGTTAATAAGTTAAGTTGTGATGGTGTGATGGCAGTTAAACTAATGATTTTGCATAATCATAATGGTTATATAAGAAGAGTAAATGATCGTTGTGAAGAGGTGACAAAGGCAGAGCAACCAATTTTGCATCATTGTGTAGTTAGTAAGTGGTTAAGCCCAAACCATAGTGATGGTGTGAAGAGCTAATTGCGTGTTGGGCGCAACATCGCACAATTAAGGAAAATGTCTATTTGGTAGTCCCAATGGAGCAATTAAGGTGAAGATTGTCATGTTCACAACATCACATAGTTTTAATTAGATAAGTTTCTTC
This sequence comes from Cupressus sempervirens, assembly GCA_028749045.1. Classification (NCBI taxonomy): domain Eukaryota; kingdom Viridiplantae; phylum Streptophyta; class Pinopsida; order Cupressales; family Cupressaceae; genus Cupressus; species Cupressus sempervirens. The sequence continues at coordinate 981,225,868 of CM053792.1, read as the reverse complement.
AAGTTACAACATTTCAATGGAGCATAAAACAAGGATGGTCTTCACATAGTCATAGATATCAAAGATGCAATCAAGTATTAAGTCACGATGGTGCAAATGACATGATGAAGCAATCAAGTTTTTTGGTAATCATAGGGTCGCATGCATTTTCATCACGATCACCTTCAAGTTGCGAGCATGCAAGGAATTCATCTGAAGTTAAGGTCTATGTTGTCGCATCTTCGTAGAGGGTTAAAGTCAACCTAAGGTCGAACTTGAGATGATGTGAATGCTTTGATCACTTGTTTGTAGGGTTAGAAGATGAGTTAATACAAACAGTCACGAAGATTCTATCAACATCAAGCAGTAAAGTTTATAGGCCTTCACAAGGTTGCAAGTAATGAAGATACTAGATCCTAAACCATGATGATGGCCCAAGAAGACATTTCCATGCCGAGTGCAAGTTTGTGACAACTAAGGGGATAAAGTGAAAGTAAGTTGCAAAGCAACGACAAGCATAAAACAAGGATGATCACAGTTTCATAGTGTTAAACAACTAACAAAGGAAATAGGTTGCGAGGTCACGAACATATGAATGTAGGGTCAACATAATAGTTAGACTATTGGGATAGATGGTGAAAGTTTTCAAGGGTATGGAGCCACATGGCGGAAGAGATGATTGAGCTTAGTTGACTTGTTGATTTGGTTAATCTAGCACAATGTAAAAAAATGCATGCAGTAGTTGGAGAAAGAATGGAGAAATGATTTGATTCATCTGCAACCATTTCTTGATATCCTCAATGCCCCTGCACTCCATGCTTCTTAAATGCATCTTGTGATCAATTCTACTTACATTGTATCTCTTACAACTGAGTGCATGCTTTCCCTTGTTCTCTTTGTCATTTCTTGTGAGGAGTTGCACTTCATGATCAAATTTTCTCCCGATCCTTAGTTATTGCTCTCATATGTAGTCCAATCCCATGGTGGAGTAGTTTAGACTCAAGGTTATATCTGGGTTATTCCTACACCCTATAAAGAAAAGTTTTGTTGTTGTTCAAAGGATCTCTCTTTTTCGGTCTTCTACAGATACTCTCTACAATTATTTTGCCTCTTATTCAATAGAGATTGCTTCTGTCATATCCATTCTTAGTCAGTTGATCTTGTACAATTTGTTATGCCTTGCTTCTGTTGAATGTATTTTGACAATTGTAATGCCATATGATTATGTTCATTCTGGTTAACTAATCTATTAAGTAAATCTATTGTGTTCCTTGTATGTTTATGTTATCTACTTGACTTTTTTATGATATTGATTTAAAAAATGTAGAAAGTGGTGTATCTTGTAAAATCTATTGGATTCTAGTGCAGCTATTAGGAAGGAAGTAGATCAAAAATACTATTTTGGTGTATCACCCCCTCTAGATTATAATAGGTAGCTTGATTTTCATGCATCTCCATCTCCCTTTTCCTCTCAAGAATTGATAGGTGCACCTTGATACTAAGGAAGTCGGCCTTCTCCAGAGACTCGATCTCTAACTGTGAAGTCCCACACTTTCCTTGTTGAATTTGAACCTAGAATTGTTAAAGATGCACTAGAAAATGAAAGTTGGATTGAGGCTATGAATGAAGAAATAGAATAGATAGAAAAGAATAAAAATTGGACTCTTGCACCTAAGCCCAAAGATAAAAATGTGATTGGTACTAAATGGGTATTTAGAAATAAGTTGAATAAAGATGGAAAAGTGTCAAGAAACAAAGCAATGTTGGTATGTAAAGCTTATTCTCAAGAAGGTATTGATTACGGTGAAACATTTGCCCTTGTTGCAAGATTAGAAGGTGTTAGAACTTTACTGGCTTAAGCGGCTCACAAAGGATTCAAAGTATGTGGGATGTATGTTATATTTGCATTTTTGAATGGAATACTTGATGAGGAAGTCTACATTGAGCAACCAAAAGGTTTTTTTGATCCAGACGAAAGGGACATGGTCTGCAAATTACAAAAATCCCTATATGGTCTAAAACAAGCTCCTAGAGCCTGGTATGAAAGACTACATAACTATTTGATACATATTTGTTTTCAAAGAACAAATGATAATAGCATCCTATACATCAAGGAAGGACCAGATAAGAAGATCGTATTGGCAAAAATATTTGTGGATGATACTCTATTCACATGAAATGATTATTTATGCAAGACATTTTTAGAACAAATGAATAAAGAATTTGAAATGTCCATGTTTGGTGAAATAAAAGTCTTTGTTGGATTGCAAATACAACAGAACATAAATGGTATCTATATCACTCAATCTAAGTACATCAAAGAGATACTCAAGAAATTTGGAATGGAAGATTCAAAATCATTTGGAACCCCCATGAGTACTAGACTTAAGCTCACAAAAGATGATGACTCCAAAGAATTAGATCAAACCCTATACAGATCAATGATTGGGAAACTATAGTACGTGGTACATACAAGGCTAGATATTGCCTTAGTAGTTGGGATAGTGGAAAGATTCTCAGCTAAACCTAGAGATAACTACATGATGGCAATAAAAAGAATCTTGAGATATTTGAAAGGTACTGAAGACTGTGGCTTATGGTACAAGCTTGGAGGCAACTTTGACCTAAAAGTATTTATTGATGTTGATTGGGTAGGAAATCTTGATGACAAAAAGAGCACTATTGGTGGAGCATTCTTTCTTGGTAAAAGGTTAGTATCTTGTATAATCAAGAAACAAAACTGCACATCTCAATCCACAGCAGAAGCAGAATATGTAGCAGTAGTAGTGAATTGTTCTAACATTGTTTAGTTCAAATAGTTGTTGGAAGGAATGAAGGTTGAAATTAAAGAGCCAATAGTGATGTATTGTGATAACACAAGTGCAATCAACATATCAAAGAATCCAATGATGCATTCCAAAACAAAGTATCAAATATCACTTTGTAAGAGAATTAGTATAGGACAAAGAAATCAGATTGAAATATGTGCATACAAAAGAACAAATTGCATATATATTCACAAAGTCATTAACTAAGGATGCATTTTTGTATCTAAGAGGTAAGCTAGGGGTCATTCCCCTATCTAAAGCTCACTAAATAAATTTTAGTGATGCATCAACAGGAACCAAGTTGAAGATCAATCAGTTGATATAGTATTGACAAAGAAATATTGCAGATGAATCTGTACTCAAGCTACATTGACACTAATCAGAATTGTCTTTGGCATGTGTTGCCAAGGAGGGAGAAGTTTACTATCATATCTTTCTAAAATTAGGCAGAAGTTAAGCAGTTTCTTTGCAGAGGGAGAATACTAAAATCAAAGAGGGAGAAACTTTTTGACAGAGGAAGTCTTGTTCTCAAAATTTCTTTGTGCTATGACATGTTGTGTTTCCATCACTGCCAAAGAGGGAGATTGTTGGATACAATTGATTAATTGTGTGTTATCCTTGATGTTACACAAATGTCATATTAGTTGATAGTTAGTGCATGTTGAGCATACTTGGTCAGTGAAGATAGTTTTCCTAGTCTACTGAACATTCCTGATTTTACTCTGTGCAAAAAGTAGTTTCTACCCAGCTCATTGGGGCGTCAAAGGAAGTCAAGCAGAAAAGAGTGTTAACCAAGCTCACTTGGTTAACAAATGGAAAGTTGAATAGAGTCAGTATTAATCGAGTTCACTCAATTACCAAAGGAATTTTGGTAAGTTCGCAGTGTTAACCGAGCTTCTATTGGTGAACACAAGAAATCCCTTTAGAATCAATTTCTATCAAGTAGGTTTGGCTACCAAAGGATTTTCTTATTTTGGCATGTAAAGCTCAATTATTTTACCTATTGATTCTAGCTGACTGAGATGATGAATATTGGCTATTCTAATTTGTATTTGAGCTGACTTGATAATCTGAAAGGTATAAGTAAAAGGTCAAGCTATGATTTAAAAATGTGTATGAGATGCAAGTTGAATAAGTTGATTGAAAGAGATAAAAGGAGAGGAAGTGAACTTGAAGGATAAAGTAGATATCCTTGTGGATCAGAAAAGTATTATTCAATCAAGGAAGGATCAAGTATGAACCAGAGCAGAGATCTATAATTAGCAATTTAGTTGTATCACAAATCAGGTCATTTCATTGTTACTCTATAACCATTGTAGCAGTGAACTAAAATCTCTTAACAGAGTTGGTTTAACAACCATTTGTAAATCCTCTAACAAGGTAAAAATTCCATTAAATTGTTTCAAAACTTTTTGCAAGGCCACTCCTAACAGGGTGATTAAATCCTTTAATAGGATCACACCTAATAGTGTGTTTTGTAACATTTAACAGGGTTGGCTTCTAACAGGGCTCACTTTAGAAGAGTGAAAAATAGTAACCAGTTACATTGGTGGTTTTTTCCAAATTGGGTTTCCACGTTAAATCTTGGTGTCTTATGTGTTCATGTTATTTCTTTTATGCTTGCAAATAATTATTGATAACATCTTAATATTTACTAAAGTAATTCACACTATGCATTTATCGAGTTACAAAATTTTTTGTGTGTTTACTGAGTTTCAACAGTGATCAATTTTATCAGTCTAAATTTCATGGTTGACATCTAAGGGATCAAGGATTTATTTTAGTGGTAACTGATTCATCCCCCCACCCCCCTAGTTACTCCTCTTATATTTCCAACATATGCGCCTATGGGTGAACCTTTGGATGTGGTCTTAAGGACCTTGCTACAAAAAAAGCTCATTTCTCCATTGGATAACTCTCATTATTATGATCCACAACCACAACCACCATGGTGGAACAAAACTAAATTTTTTGAATAGCACTAGAAAAAAGGTTACAAAATAAGAAATTGCATCAACTTGCATCACAAATTCCAAGACCTAATCAATGATGGTGACATTATTGTGGATGGACATAACAAGAACATAAATCACAAGGCTTTCAAGGAGTCATTCCAATCTTATGAAAAATGAGAAAACTCAAAACAAAAATCTAATAACAAGATCAACTATACATACTCTAATGATGATGATGAGATATTCCACATGGTTGAACTGGTGGATGTTGAGTATTGTGAAGTTATAACCATCAAGGGAAAACAAGACAAAACTAAACCTAAGACACCATTCATCTTAAGGGGCCCTACTTCTAATACATCTAACAATGAACCATCAAAATCTTGTGCCAATGATGTTACGCATTCTCGTGCCATGTTAGTACTCAAAGGCCTTGTGCTTTCTACTTCTAAGCTAGAACAACACAAAGACAAACCTCTTGTTGATCCATTTGGCAAAGGAACAAAACTTGCAACAACTTCTGCGGCTACTAGCTATAGTATCCTCGATCAGTTATAACATACATATGCTCAAATCATGATTTTTGAACTACTCAAAATCTCACCTGCTCATAGGCAGATTCTCAACAAAGCCCTCACTGAGGAAAACATACCTCAAGATCTTGATCTTGAGAGGTTTCAATCTATGGTAGGTCATCTAACCTAAACTTACTATATGTCCTCTGAGAAGGATGATGAAATGTCCCTTTCTCTAATTTTATAGGATATTTCAAGCCTCTAATCAAATTTTTAAAATCAAACAACCAATATTTCAAAGATCCATCAATTTCTCAATAAACCCCAAATCGGGTATGCTCGAAATAGTGCCAAAAATATCACAGCTTCACATATTATTAATAAATCTGAAAGTGGACATTTTTATAGAAATTTTAGTAGCATAATAGCCTAAAAAATGACATTTCCAGATCTGTATAACATTTACACAACAGCTCCCAAATGGAGGACAAAAATAATGCTCATCGGGCTCTCAAAAATAACACAAAATAGTCCGAAAACACCACAAAACAATAATAATCTGTCATAGAAGTTTAACCATGAACCAATACATATATTTAGCTCTATTTTAACATCTAAATGTCTGAAATATAGCAGCAACCCAACCTGATATGAAATACTCAACCGGAAACACCAAACTTTTACAAAAAACACACCTGAAAACTCACAAATTTGCACTGTTCAGCACAAGGGCGAACTCTGTATGAGCTTGCACATGGAATGGCTTTAAAATCCCATCCTTAGCCTTCTTGAAAACCTACAAACTCTCATCCTTGGGCCTCCTTCTCCACAGGTTTGGCAGCCTCTGAAGAACAACAAAGCAATGAGCAAAAATCAAGTTCTTGAATGAGCCCAAAATGCCTCCAAATCCATTAAAAGAGGGCATAACCCTAACTCATGTCCAAGAGGGGTTAATAAAACATATTTTAATAATAATTTTTTATTTATTAGTCGATTTGTTTTCAAATATTAGCCCCTTTTTCTAAAAATTCACCTTTTTGGGCCTGCCTGCCTTAGCAAAGATTGTTATTTTAATTATTTGAAAAGGAGACATGACATGTCCTCCCCTCCCAAATATTGCTTGTCCTCAAGCAATGAAGGTTGGAATGCTCAAGAATATGTGCTCCTTCCCAAGTTGCATCCTCCAATGGTAATCCTTTTCATTTGATCAAATGCTCTATGATGCTCCTATTTCTCAATCTTTTCTCTCTTGTATCCAAAATCTCTTCTGGTATCAAAACTAATTTCCCTTCATCATCAAGAGGTGGTAATTCTATAGATACTATGGCTTTCTAGCCTAAAAATTTCTTCAGGCAAGATACATGGAAAACATTATGTATTTTTCTGTTTGGTGGGAGCTCCAATTCATAAGCTACCTCTCCTACCCTCTTGGTGATCTTATAAGGCCCATAGAACCTTGGCTTGAGTTTCTTTGCCCCACTCTTCTTCAAGGTGCTTTGTTAATATGGATACAACCTGAAAAATAACAAATCTCCCACCTAAAAAGATCTTTTGCTCCTTTTCCTATCATCATACAACTTCTGTTGGTTCTGTGTATGTTGTAGAATATCCTTGAGGGACCTTATTATGTCTTGGCTTTGCTTGAAGAAATCACTTGCTATAGGTACTCTGCTATCTGAAAGTACTAGATCAACAAAGGAAAGGGCATCATAACCAAAAAGAGCATGAAAAGGAGGCATACCAATAGACATGTAATGATATGTATTGTAACAATACTCCCCTAGGTGCAACCATTTCCTCCAAGCATGTTGTTGATTTGAAACATAGTTCCTCAAATATCCCTCTCCATTTCTTAACTATCTCTGTTTGTCCATTTGTTTGAGGGTGATAGCTAGTACTGAGAGTGATTTCAGTTCTTGCCAAATGAAAGAGCTCCTTTGACAAAGAGCTAAGGAATCTACTGTCTCGCTCACTGACAATGTTTCTAGGCAAGCCATGTAATCTAAAAATTTCCTTGAAGAACAATTCGACCACTTGTGATGCCTTGAAATCAGATGTGATAGGAAAGAAATGTGCATACTTAGTTAATCTATCTACCACCACATATATGCAATTCTTACCTTGAACCTTGGGCAACCTAGTGATGAAGTCCGTGGAAATACTTTCTCATTTTTTTTCAAGAATAGGAAGTGGCTACAACAACCCTACAGGAAAATTTTGCTCACTCTTGCTTTGCTGGCATACCATACATTCATTAATGTGTTTAAGGACATCCTCCTTCATACCCTTCAATGAAAACCAATCTGGAATTTTCCTGTATGTTTTGAAGTATCCCTGATGACTAGCCAAAGGTGTGTCATGAAAGGCCCTCAATATCCTCTCCTTAGTTTTTGATCCTGGCACTAAGAAGATCTTGTTCTTGTAATAAATAAATTCATCAACAACCTTGTACCTATTATCATCCACTAACTTATCCAAAATCTTGGTGGCAAAGGAATCTTTAGCATACTCTAAAATGATGGAGACTTTCCAATCAACAGAGATAGATGTTAAGGAACACAGAGTGGGCTTTCTTGAGAGAGCATCAACAACCACATTATTCTTTCCTTTCATGTATTCAATATCAAAATCATAAGCTTGCAATTTGCTTACCCATTTTTGTTGATGTTCATTCAAATCCCTTTGGTTCAAGAAGAACCTAAGGCTATTATGGTTTGTCTTTACAATAAATTTCCCACATACCAAATATTGTCTAAACTTATGAAATGCATGCATGATTGCCGACATTTCCTTATCATAGATGGAGTAACCTTTCTCTAATTGATTTAGTTTTCTACTCTCAAATGCTATTGGATGTCCCCTTTGAGTTAGGACAACCCCTATACCTTCTCCAGAAGCATCACATTCAACAACAAAAAGTAAAGAGAAATCTGGAATTGCAAGCATAGGGCATGAACTCATTACCTCCTTAAGCTTATCAAATATTTTTTGTGCCTCTTCTGTCCAAAAAAAAGGTTATTTATTTGCCAAATCAGTCAAGGGGGCAGCAAGCTGAGAAAATCCCTTGGCAAATCTCCTATAGTAGCTACACAACCCGAAGAAACCTCTCAACTGTGTAAGATTAGTGGGTGGAGGCCAATCCAAAATTGCTTGAATTTTTTGTTGATCAACCTATACTCCTTTAGAACTTATAATATGTCCCAAATATAGGATCTCTATCAAACCAAACTCACATTTAGATAGCTTAGCATAGAAGGATTGCTGCTCCAAGATTCCCAAAATAGTGTCTATGTGCTTAAGATGCTCTTCCTATGTTTTACTGTAAATCAAGATATCATCAAAAAATACCAAAACAAATTTTCGAAGATGCTGGCTGAATACCTTATTCAAAGAAGATTGGAATGTTGTAGGTGAATTAGTGAGGCCAAATGGCATAACAAGAAATTCAAAGTGCCCATAGTAACATCTGAAAGAAGTCTTTTCCACATCTTCACTCCTCATTCGGATTTGATGGTACCCTGATCTTAAGTCAAATTTTGAGAAGTATACAGAACCATGTAACTCATCAATAAGTTCATCTATGCATGGTATGGGATACCTATTTTTTATGGTCTTCTTGTTTAGAGCCCTGCAGTCTATACACATTCTCATTGTACCATCTTTTTTCTTGACAAGTACCATAGATGATGCAAATGGACTAGAGCTAGGCCTTATGAATCCCATGTCTAGGAGTTCCTTAATAGTTTTTTCAATTTCTTCCTTATAACCTCTTGGGTGGCGGTATGGGGTTGTTATAACTGGTTTGGCACCCTGTTCTAACTCTATAACATGCTCAAAACCTCTATCTGGTGGTAATCCTAGAGGCAAGTCATTGAAAAATATACTATGCTTATCAAGAATATTTTGAATATCAAAATGGAAATTACCTTGATTCTTTGGAGAGCTTGCTGGATGGGTTATGACTCCTGCTGCCCATGCTACTTGTCCTCTTTGAAAATTTCTCTCCATCCTCTTTGCAGAGACCGCCTTAGGTGCTCCATTTGATAAACCTCTCAATAAGACTTCTTTCCCATTGGAATGAAATTTAAACTCCATAGTTTGATGGTTCATGTAATAGCCTCCAATAGAGTGCAACCACTGAACACCCAATACAAGATCTGTCTCCCCAATGCCAACAACATAGAAGTCATCACATAACTCATAATCTCCTAAGGTCATCTTGAGTTGTTTCACCACCCATGTGCAAGGCATAGTGAATCCATCAGCTACAGTAACATTGAATCCCTCAAAATCTTCTGCTTTAAGCCCTCTTTTCATGACAAATCCCTCATCAATAAAATTGTGAGTTGCCCCAGTATCAAGAAGAACTGTCAACCTTTTCCTTGCTAGTACCCCTCGAATTCGAAAGGGATGGTATCTTGGGACTCTTGATAATGCTGCTAAAGTGCCATCCTTGCTGATTTCTTTTTCTTTCTCTTCTTCTTCCTCCACCTTAGTGTCATGAAATTCCTCATGCTCATCTGAATCAGATTCTGAAGCTACTTCAATATAGTGCACTTGACCTTTTCCCAAACTCTTCTATATACTCATTAACTGATTTGGTTTGCTTCAACTTTGACAATTTTTTAAAATACTCTTCATCATCCTTGAGGTCAGATCTATCTATAACTCTTTGACTGAAATCATCAAACGTAGTTACCTGATCATGACCTTGAGTAGTCATTCCATGATACCACCAATCATAGGCTGCATCTTCCAAGTGTAGACTTGAAAATTGAACAACATCACTCTCCTTCATGGGGTTAAGTGTGAAGAAGGTTTTTAATTTTTGTAGCCATGCTCTAGCTAAAATTTTATTTGTTCCATCAAAAGTAGGTGCTGTAAACTTTGTTATTTTATTTTTGAGTTCTCTTCCACTTATGTTATTCTCCCTCCTGTACTCTTTCCTGGGCATCAAAGTGTTCATCATATCCACATATTCTCTAAAAGGAACCGAACTATGAAAGTCATCATCTAAGACATTGTAAGTAGCTCTTAATGCAATCAAATTACCTATAACCTCTTCCACAGGATTAAGGGCTAGATTTGGCACTGGTGGCTCATCTGCAAGCAGCAAAGTAGTTTTTGTTAATTTAGAGGGTGTGGGTTTTAGATTTCTTGGCTCCTCTAAAGTGCTTCCTTTCTCATTAATAGATGCAACTCCTTGCAGTTTTTCTGTCAATATTCACAAAGCCTCTCTTGTTTCTGCCAAACTATCCATTGTTTGCTTCTGAGTATTTTGGATGTCTTGGAAGAATTTCTTTGCCATGTCATCTAGATCAGCCATACGTTTTCCTTCTTTGGATGTTGTACTTTTATTTTCAACTAGAGGTTTGATCAAAATTTCTTTATTCTTTTCTCAGTGCAAATATCTCTTTTCTCTTTCACTTAGTTGCATGCAAACTTCTACAAACCCTTAGGCTAGCAAGATCATAGCTCTGATACCACTGAAATGTACCTTTCTCTGATTTTATATGATATTTCAAGCCTCTAATCAGATTTTTAAAATCAAACCATCAATATTTCAAAGATGCACCAATTTCTCAATAAACCCCAAATTGGGTATGCCCGAAATAGTACCAAAAATTTCACAGCTTCACATATTATTAATAAATCTGAAAGTGGAATTTTTACAAAAATTTCAGCAGCATAACAGCTTACAAAATGATATTTCCATATTTGTATAACATTTACACAACAGCTCCCAAACGGAGGACAAAAACAATGCTCATCGGGCTCCCGAAAATAACACAAAATAGCTCGGAAACACCACAAAACACTAATAATCTATCATTGAAGTTTAACCACAACCCAATACATATATTCAGCTCTATTTTAACATATAAATGTTTGAAATATAGTAGCAACCCAAACTGATATGAAATACTCAACCGGAAACACCAAACTCTTACAAAAAACACACCCGAAAACCCACAAATTTCCACTGTTCAGCACAAGGAAAAACTCTGCATGAGCTTGCACATGGAATTGCTTTAAAATTCCATCCTTAGCCTTCCTAGAAACTTTCAAACTCCTGTCCTTGAGTCTCCTTCTCCACAGGTTTGGCATCCTTTGAAGAACAACAAAGCAATGAGCAAAAATCAAGTTCTGGAATGAGCCCAAAATGCCTCCAAATCCCTTAAAAGAGGGCGTAACCCTAACTCACGTCCAAGAGGGGTTAATAAAACATATTTTAATAATAATTTTTCATTTATTAGTCCATTGGTTTCCAAAGATTAACCCCTTTTTCTGAAAATTCACCTTTTTGGGCCTGCCTGCCTTAGCAAAGATTATTATTTTAATTATTTGAAAAAGGGACATGACAGACGACAATTCACTAAGTCATCTGCACAACCAACCTCTACACATTGAGGTCATGATACACTAGAAACATATTTTTTTGTGTCCTCATTGATAATGGAGCTAGTTTAGACATTGTCTCTCCTTCTCTACTTAAATAATTTGGCTATTTTGAAGAGTCCACTGTTCTTAGTCACAAGATAACTATCAAAGCATATGACTAAGTCGAGCAAAAATCTTTAGATCTCATGGTGTTGCCTATCCATGTTGGTCCTATAGAAAGGGATGTCACTTGTTAGGTGCTTGACATTCCCTTAGCCTACAACATATTGCAAGGAAGACCATGGATACATGAGATACGAGTTGTGCCTTCCACTTACCATCAATGCATAAAGTTCCCATTTCATGGCTCTAAAGTCACCATACTTGCAAGTACTAGCTATACATGTAACATGTTGAAAACTATTGAAAACTTTGTACTTGCTAATAGGGATTCTATAGACCATCATGATACCAAGCTGAAAGAAATTGGAATGGGTGAATATCACATAGAACCAATTTTGTCTTTGACATCTCTTCCTGAGTCTCCCCATTATTATGGGAGACCATTTGAAGTGAAGAGACATTTTGTGTTGGCACCTCAAACTAAGTATAATGGTACCTTTGTCAAAGCTATTGTACCTCTCAAGGAGGAAGATGAAAATAGAGCCCTTGTTGCATGGATATATAAAGAGGAAACTCCAATTGACCTCACAGAATAGTCTCGTAAAATTACTCCTGAAATGTATGGTCCAAGTCTTAAACTCATGAAATGCTTTGGCTACAAGGGGATTAGTTCTATTGGATGCACCAAAAATGACTTGGTTGATCCTATCAAAGTGAAAGCTAGGAGGAATTGAGATACATCTGGTCTAGGCTTCAAGAAGATTCCCTTCCATCTAAGGATTAACAAATTTATACTAAAACCCAAAAATTCATTTGAAAATGAGTAACAAGTGGAGTCCAATGACCATGAAGACAATGTTGGTGATGAGGATCCTTATCCTTATCCCATTCTTGATGATCATGCTAAATTCTTTGCAGAACCATATGACTTTTTACCACATGTCAACACCGTAGATAGTGATAGTATTTCTTCTGATGATGCTACTAATTCACATCCTACTTGATAAAAACAAGGAGAATCTAGTCATGCTTTACGCATTGAGTACCTTTGTAAAAATCTATATGATGAAGGAAAATTTGTCCCTATCACTATTGGGGAATTCTATAGTCTGTCACCATGTAGCATAGATTTCGAGAGTATGAGTTCAACTCTCTCTCCAAAGCACCTACAAACAAAGACATAGATCAAGTTCATGTCTATGAAAATATCCTTGAAGTAGGTAAATCATCTAGGGTTAGGTCAAATGTGTCTTATCCAACTAGTGTCATCATGTCTTCAATTAATGACATTAGAACTCAGAGGTATTCAAACACACTTGTTGACGAAGTTGCTCTAGGTCTTGAATTGCTTGTCCATGCATTTAATGACTACATTGTGAACACTATTGAACCTGCCACATCTCTTTCACTCACCTATCCTGAGCTCATAGAATAGAATTCCAATGCATCTAGTGAAGTCTCTACATTCCAAAATGACTATGCTCTTACCTACTACTTAAACATTGTCGAACCTATAATGTCTTCCTCCAGCAAAAAAAGCATCAACATGACTAAAACTAACATCAAATATCTTAGTCATACAATCAAAAAGAAAATAAATAGGTCTGATGGTGAAAACCACATTGTGGCAGTGTTAGAACCTAAAATAGTAAAAATAAAAGACATATCCAACGATGAAAACCTCTTTGAGGCGCCTGCAAATGAGATATTTGATGCACTTCCTAGTCATTTTTAGGAAAGATCACCAGTATTGATAGAGCCAACATAGTCAATCAATTTGGGAATAGAGGAACAACCTCACATGATACATCTTGCATAGTTGCTATCTCTAAAAGAAAAAGAGGAATTTGTTGATAATTTTGCGTGGACATACTCAGACATGCCAAACATGGATCTTGACCTCACAATGCACCATTTATCTATTGTGCTAGGAGTTAAACCAGTCAAACAAAAACTTAGAAAAATGCATCCTCATGTCGCATTACTAGTCAAAGCTGAACTGGAAAAGTTTCTAAAAGTTGGATTCATCTGTGCTATTGATTATGCTAAATGGATATCAAACATTATTCCAGTCTTTGAGCACGACAAATCCATCAAAGTCTGTATAGATTTATGAGATTTGAACTTAGCATGTTTGAAGGATGATTTTGCACTCCCTGACATTGATATGATAGTGGACATGATAGTAGGATATGAAATGTACTCACTCATGGACACATTTTTTGGTTATAATTAGATCAAAATCGCAAGAGAAGATTAGGAAAAGACTACTATTACTTATGCATGGGGAACCTTCTATTGGAATGTGATGTTGTTTAGCCCAAAAAATGTTGGTGCTACATATCATGGGGCAGTTACTAGATCTTTCATGATATGATGCATAAGACCATGGAGAACTATGTCGATAATACCTTGGTTAAGAGCATAAAATGTAACACTCACCTTCAAGATTCGGGACCCATCCTAGATCGTATAAATAAATTTAGTCTGAGAATTAATCCCAAGAAAAGTGCATTTGGTGTAACATCCAAGAAATTACTTAGTTATATTGTGTCTGCAAAAGGAATCGAGGTTGATCTAGAGAAAGTCCAAGCAATCATGGACATTCCTCCACCCTATAATATTAGTCAAATGAGGGGCTTACAAGGAAGACTTCAATCCATTCATAGATTCATCTCACAACTGGTGGATAGGTCACAACCTTTTACTAAGACTCTACACAAAGGTGTGAAATATAAGAGCTTAACACAGATAAAGCAATACCTTGCTAATCCACCAATCCCTTGCTAATCCACCAATCTTGATGTCTCCTATCTATAGGAAGCCTCTGATTTTGTACATCTTAGCAACAAAGTCATCTCTTGGTATTTTGCTAGCTTAGGAAGGTAATGGTAACAAGGAAAGAGCTATCTACTATCTGAGTTGCACATTGATTTCTTATGAAATGAATTATAGCATCATTAAGAAGGCTTGCTTGGTAGTCAGCTTTACTTCCCAAAAGTTGAGACACTATATGCTCGCTCATACTATGTGACTAATTGCTAAAATTGATCCATTGAAGTACTTACTCAACAAGGCAGCTCTAACAAGAAGGTTGGCTAAGTGGGTCATGATATTAAGCAAGTTTGACATTCAATATGTTGAACAAAAGACTATCAAAGGACAAACGATCACTGATTAGTTAGCACAACCACCAATGCAGAGTCTTCTTCAACTAAACATTGATTTCCCTAATGAATCAATTCTAATGACTACACACCAAACTTGAGTGATTGGAATATTCAAATATGGAAAGAGTACTTATGAGAGGGGGGGAGGGGGTGAATCATAAGTATTCCACTTTAACCAATAAAAAATTTTAGGTGAAAGTAAATTGCATGCATGTAAATACATCAAGTAAACATGAAACTAAGACATGCATCAACAACACATAACACTGGAATTCGGTAACCCAGAAACCCTCCAGGAATAAGAAGGTAAAACTAGGGAGGGGATGATACCCACAAAAATTACTGCAGCAATATTGTTCAACCACTTCTGATGGTTTGCCCTGTTTAAGGCTTTACACTGTATTAATAGTGACCTGGTTAGAGGCTTTACAAACACTTTACATGAAGTGTCACCTTGTTAAAGGATTTAATCACCTATTTAAAGGATCTATGAAATAGCTGTTAAGCTAACCTATAACCATAGGATTTTCATTCTAATACAATTTCTAGAAAGTATTAGGTACAATGAACTTGATAGATTACAATCCTTGATTGCTGAATGCAGGCACTTATTCTGCTTTCTCTGATCTGGATCCTTTGTGATGTGATAACCCTTGCTTTGAAAATAGATTTCCCTTGTGCACCCTTGTATGTCCACTCATATATTTTACAATGAAATTTCATCTTCCTTATAAAGACATTTGAGGATTTAGGGTTAGGTATGGATCTATGATCCATATTCAATCTCCATTTTCTACTTATTATTTGCACTTCTTCCATTGGTTGCATGCCTTCATCATTTTTCTTATTGGCTGCATGTAGATTGCATAGGAAAGATAAAATATTTGATCTTATCATTAAATCCTTCGAGATTTACCTTATGTCAGCTGCAAAAACTATTTGCATCATAGTTTGTGCAATTACAAACTCTTATGTTGATATTCTGAGTTACTCGGCTCCTGAAGTATTGCTGATGCTCGGCACATGTTGATTCCTGGATAACTCGGCACTAAAAAAAATTGTATCACTCGGCACTTTATGCTACTCGGCACTTGTTAACACTCGACACCTTATGTTACTCGGCACTTACACTTCACTCAACACCTGATCTTCACTCGACATCTGAAAACTACTCGGCACATGATGATCACTCGGCACCTGAAGTCTTTCCTAACTCGACATTTGTTGTGGCTCGGCATGCATGGTGTACTCGGCTCCAATATAGAAAGTAGGTAAGTGTATTGGCACTCAAGTGTAAAAAACCATAATATTAACAATCTCCCCCTTTGACATGAGTGAAAAAAACACTTAACTGACCTTATGAGTACATTTACTAATCTGTTCGGTATATACAAAGTTGAAAGAAAGCTTGTTCAAAGTTTATAGCTTACAATATATATATACCTCAAAAATTTTGTAACTCCCCTTGAGTTGATTGTACCTTGTCTGTATATCATACTCCTGCTTTTATCTTTTCTCCCCCATTAATTCATCTCATAATATCTGTATCTCCCCCTATTATGTCTCTTTTCTCCCCCTTTTTGACACTTATGTCAAAGAATGTTTAAGGGTTAAGACCATATTTAGCCAAAAATGTGTTGTTTACCTCCATAATCATTCTGAGAGTTGCATCCCAATTGTTCAAAGCAATTTCTAGTGACTTATGTTGGATGGCAGTCTCGGTAGCAAGATGAATAAGTCCTTCTAAGGTAGAAAGATTTGGGTCTTTCTTGAGAACAGTTTCAACATATACTTGCTCTTTATGGAGTATTTCTAAATGTGGGGTAATGGAGGATTGGAGCTGTATTAATTTGGCCTTGATATTAGCCTCATCTGTTGTTAATACAACTATTTCTTTGTGAGTGTGAAGCGATTGAGAAAAATGCTTCTCACTTTGAGCTGGATTATTTGGTAGTTGCATGCTTGAAATGTTTAAATTTCTTTCCAAGCTTAGTATCTTTTGGCTTGTCTCTTGTGTGAAGTATGAAAAATCACACAACTTTTTGTACAATGAGAATATATTCTCAAGTACCTTTTTTACTTTGTCAATTAGCTTTGCCAATTCAACATAGGAAAGTGCAATTTGACTTGATATCTGCTCATTTACTTTTCCCTGGAATTTTCTTTTTGACCATTCCATAAGTTTTGCATTTGTTTCTAGGTCTTCATTTGTCACCTAGTCAACAATATCTGATAATTGCTTCGTGATATGCTTTGACTCATCTGGTGATTGCAAACTGAAGGCATCCATAAAGATGTCCTTAATCTCATATAGTGTTTGCTTTTGTTTATACTCCTTCCTGAGTAGCTCCTGTCTTTTCCTCCTATTCAGTGCTTCCTGCACCTCATTGATTTGATCAATGGTTATAGTTTTTGAGTCATAGCCTGGTATGACTATCTCCTCATCTAATTCAGGGTCTCCATAGTGAAGTACCCTTGCAACTCTGGTAGAGGTAGATCCTGGAGCTGTTATTTGCAATGGTTGATGTGAAGGAGTTCCCAAGGTAGGCATTTTTATTAATGTTTGTATTGCCTCCTGCTCTTGAGGGGTTTCCACTATTTCCTCCTCCTGCTGTCTACCATGATCAATTATTGTAATTTGTAGAAGTGCACCTTGTGTTTGTGCTATAGGATCAGATGTAATAGTCTGTCATGTTTGTTCTGTTTGTTCCTTTTGCTACAGTTGCACTTGGCTTCTGTATTGCAGCATCAACTATGCTTGTTGGCATTTGAAGCTGACTACTAGTAGTTGTAGAGATGATAGAAGGTGGTTCTTGTGGATTCACCTTATCTCTGAATGTACTTTCTACTAGTTTCTGTAGTTCATCCATACTGACCAATACTGGATCTGCACATAATATTGCTTGTTGTGTAGATTGGTCAAGAATTCTTTTGAGATCCTCTGCATCTAACTCATATGAAGACGGACATACACTTTCATTGTCCTCACCTTCACTCAAATAAAAAGTTTCAGCCTCATCTTCATCATAAGACTATGATACATATAAATCATTGTCTTCTTTATATGATACTTCCTTATGGCATGATGGGTCAACACCTTTGTTCTCATCACTTGAATCATAACTTTCAACTTCTTCATCCTCATAAGAATGAAATGCATATTCTATAACTTCACGATTAGTAACATTATCAACATAATGAAATCCATTAATAGAAGAAGAAACTACTAAAACTACTTCATGTATTTTGAATTTATTAAGTGGATCAAATCCATCATCTATTTTTGTAACACTACAAACACATGCATTCCCTTCAACAAGACTAGGAGTATGTCTATTTTGTAACAAGAAAACTTCATCAACATGTTTTTAAATCTGAATTTTAAACATGATTATTTACCACAACAAGGACACCTACATGATGATTTGAATTTGAACCCTCAACGTGACATTGATTTATACTCTCAAATATAAACCTCTCTAGAGAAATGAATCTTGGTTACTCCATACTTCATATTATTTTCAATCTCTATAGTTGTCATGAGTGCCTGATGTAATGTCTTAGGTTATTTATCTCGTAATAAGTAGCTCATCTTCCCATAAAATGCATTAAAGTAAATGACTACACATACTTGACCATCGGGTCTACAATTATCAAGGATTTCATTTAAAGCTCTTGCAAATCTAATATTGAATTCATGAACAAGTTTACTATTCCTAATATGAATCTTCAAAAATTCACTAAAAGAATTAGATATGCTTACCCTTTCTCCAAATTGAATCATGAGGGTTGAATGCAACTCATTTCAAGATGAGATAGAAAATTTTGGTAGAAAAGAAAACCAGTCCCTAACATCATCTTCCAAAGATTGAACAAAAAATTTCAAGTGCATGTATCTTCATGAACAATCTCAAAGTCACCCATAAAATCACTAAATAAACGAATATGATGATTGACTGCATAAAAAATGCTCCCACTAAACTTAGGAAAATGCTTTATAAGATCATATGGAACAACATTTGAGAAACAATGAATGCCATCAAAACATAGTGGCAAATATTTCTTGGTAGAAATAGATCTACAAAATCCATTAATGGGCTTCATACTATGTGGCATTAAATTTTCCATACTTCAAAGTCTTAAAACTCATTCACCATAATAATTTTCAGAATTATAAATTGAAGTAGATCTATATATTCCTCTACCCATTCACTCTTCAAACTTCACTTATACAATGCTGAAACTTATTCCAATGAAGCATGTGAAAATCTATCAAACAATTCTCCCACTTAGTGCTAAAATTCACTTGATGGATAATATACCTATGTGCAACTTACTTTCATGAAAAGAAAAACTCATGAGAGTGAAAATAACTCAATATGTGATGCTTGCAAACTAGTTCAATGCTGAAAATGATAGTACATCTATGTCTTACCCAAAATTTATGACTCTTGCATTGCACACCACATAGTTTCTTCAACCATTGCTAAGAGCCATAGATCAACTCTTCAAATCTGCTCTCTTGCTACTGTATTCATCATCACACTTTCAATTTCAAAATGTACTAGAATATAGATAAATACTTGAATCGCCACTTAGTGAGAAAATATTTAACCAACTTGTATAACATTACAAGCTGATCCAGAATCTATGACACACATATCAAAGATTTTATACAATAGCTATGAAGTCTCATATGCTTAATATGGTTGAAGAAAACTTAGACATGAACTCTAAATTTTGTCAATAAACTTTAAAATAGGATGAATCACATGGGGTCTTCACAAATCAGATCTGCAAAGTTATAGTTGTCAAGGACAAGGTAGCAATTAATATGCATTATTATAACAAGGAACTATAAAAAACTACATAAACTCATTGCTATAGAAAATGTCCTTGTGCATTTCTTCTTGTTGTATTGAATCTCCCTTTATATTCTCAATTTTTTTCTACTAAGAGAGTCCAATACAGTCCATTGTAGAGTCGCCTTTTTGTTGGTTCCTGGTTTAACAATGATTTTAACTACTAGGAAGTTGAAAAAAATAATGCATCTAAGATAAGATAACCCCCATGATGGATGCACTTTGATTAGAACTTGGGCCAACTATAAGGTTATACCCGTTGTTCACTTTAGCCTTTGCTAAATGTAGGTGGGTAGACCTTAGATTCATCTATACCACCAATGCAAAAATACAGATTTGAATCTAAACAAGTAAGATTAACCCTTGAATATTCTTCACTCATTCAATAAAAAAGGTATGAAATAGCTAATAACACGACCTATGTATTCACAAGATAAGTGGGGTTCCCCTTTTTGCTCTTCAACATAAAAGGGAAAAAGATTTTGATATTTGAATTATTTTCGTATAACCTAGATATGAAACAATAAAGTATGCATTCTCTTGACTGAGATCAATGCCTAATCCATTTGAGTATTCCAAAAACTACAACATACATCTAGATATTTGTGATCTATCTATTCACTTTTTGAATTAGACATCACTCTTCACAATGAATCCCATGATTATTAGAATCCTTCTATGGAATTCACAAGCCTATCAAAATACATCAAGAATTTACTTGATCCTTTGAATCAATGGAAAAACATATCAAGACATACAATTATAAAAAAGCTACAACGAGGATCTATGCTCTTTGCCCATAAATCACAAAAGATTGCAAAGATTAGAGATAGGAGACAAGAATTAGAATCAAATTATTTCCATTTTCTATTTTTCATTGATTTCCTTGAGACAAACAAATTCAAGATGCATGATATTAATTATGAAGCACAAAAAATAGATCAAAACTATCACTACAACTTCATATTTTTGTTTAAATAGAGAGAAAATGTTGAAGAATAGGTGGAATCATAGCTAGAGCCTTTCTCAATAGACTAGAACCAACCTTAAATTATGACAAAATAAGAGAATATGTAGAAGAATGAAGCTGGGTCACATTTGATCTGATCATGCTACTTGTCATCTTCATTCTTCATCTTCCATAGAAGGAAAACCTCTCTCCTCTCTCTTCAACTAAATCCCAAATATGATATTCATTATTGTTGCAACAAACTGGAAAATACCTCATCAAAATTATGGAAACCCCTCTTGGAGAAAAGATTAGATCTTCTACTAAAACCACTACTAAAAGTCCCACCAAATGTATGGAGAAATAAAATAACATTTTTGGAAAAAACAACACCAAGTTTGGCTCCTACCCAAATGGTAAACTTGGAAAAAAATGTTCTCTAACCACCATCATTGAGTAATAAACAACTAGAAGGAAAAATTAGTTGGAGAAAATCTACTTGGAAAAATTCTTCAATAACATTATACCATGAAAACTTGCATGTATTTGGACTACAAATCTAGAATCTACACTCTGAGATCTTCCCAATGATATTTAATACTAATAGTTTTGGTGAAGATTTGGATTAGAAACCCCTCGCTAAAGATTAGGCAAGCCATTAATCTGAATGTGTAGACTATTTTTCTTCAAAAAAATGGTTTACTATAAAGTCAAGACTTTATAATTAAAGATAATTTCAGTTTAAAATATGCAGAGCCCAGTCTAAATTTTAATAAATTCCTTTTAATTCC
This sequence comes from Cupressus sempervirens, assembly GCA_028749045.1. Classification (NCBI taxonomy): domain Eukaryota; kingdom Viridiplantae; phylum Streptophyta; class Pinopsida; order Cupressales; family Cupressaceae; genus Cupressus; species Cupressus sempervirens. The sequence goes on along the minus strand of CM053792.1, from coordinate 981,204,315 downwards.
TCAAATTGTGCATTCAACTCATTCAAGGGATATCACTTCAACAAATAAAAAATGGAACCTTATCAAGCATTTCTTTCCAAACTTGGCACTTGGTCAAACCTAGTTGACTGGCACATGGAAACACCAATTGATCCACTTGGTCTTTGTTAGTGCCTCATCACTACCCAGTTATCATCTTTGAGTGGCTTGCCATGTCATTGCCACGTGGTATCTTTTGATTTACTATCAAATCCCTATCAGCTCACCACCTTAGCTCAGTCCACATTAGAATCCCTACCATGTGTCATGATCTTGCTTCATCATGTTGATGTCATCATCACCTCTCTGGATCATGCAATTTCAAAACATGTCCTCTTCTAATATTACCATCTTCAACCTTGGGTGCCACACATAATCTTGTGATTTGCCAACATTTCCAAGTCATGACCATCTCAGCGCCATGTTAGCTACCTTCTATGTTGGAACCTTGGATGTGCCAAGACATGTGGTATTATCTGGATCCATTGCTACAGTTTAACACTAATCTCACGATGAAGTGAGATTGCACCATGTGGAACCTCTATCTCTATCACACCACTAGGTCTAGCTACCATGTGCCAGTGTCACACTTCATTGCTACACTAACACCCTACTATTACAATGAAGCACTGATCCAGAACCTGTCTACCTCCTTAGTCATCTATCTTGAAATCCATGCCAAGTGTGCCTCCTCATTGGTCCACCTAAGTTTGACCAATTCATCTCTTGATTCATTCCACCCATTCAAAATTTTATTCTTGCACATCAAGTTTATGTGTGGACCTCACACAAAAATTACCTCCTTGCCAAAAAATTGCATGAATTAGACACTATTACAATATGCCTTGGTTATAAAAACCAATAAAATTTTAGTCTACTATTCAACATGGTACTAATATTTTCATTACATCTCTTAAAAGAGAACTCCATGCATTGCCAATAGTCTCGATACTCTTGCAACACCTTACCCAGATGTTCTTTCTTCATAAAAAAACTCATCCTCACAACTCTACCTTCATTTAACACATTATAATAGGTCATTGCAAACTTGGAAAGTTGCACATTATTGTCCCACACTACTGATCATAGCAAAGATTCACAAAAAATACCTCCATCCACATCTTCTATCGATACATAGGATATCGATTGTGATTGTAATCTTTCACTCTAGGCTCTCATTCAATGAAGCTTGTTGGTATTCGTGACATTGGTCCTCTATACAAAGATTTTGAATGGGATTTCTAGTGTTGTGCCTATTGAGTCCATAATGTATATAGTGAGACTTTTTCTATACTTTTTCTCTAACTACAATGCTCTCTTTAAAGAATGCCAATTTCCTTTGTAATTGATTGTCAATTTGAAATGCCCCATGCAGTTATTCACATGAGAAGGAAAAAAAACTACTCCCCATAATTGTGATTCATTTTTTAATAGGATATGGTGGAGGAATATTGAAAAAAAATTCCATTTTTTTTCTTGAACAACAATGTTTCCAATTCAATTTGTACTCCCACTACAACATTTGGGGTCAAATTGTGATGGCAATTTGCGATAGTGGTGTAATTTGTGGTGATTTTTATGTTTTTTTTGAAATTGTCCCCTTGTCATCGTAGTATTGATGTTGGTGTCATAATTACGAAATCAACATAACTATAAATATTAAAAAAGAAACATGACATTAATCATTCCCATTTTATCAACTATGGAGAGTTGCACGTGAAAGATTGTGGAGAGCTCCAAATGAGGGTATAGAGAAGTTGTGATAGAGTGTGGAGTGTGGAGATCTAAATTTCCTAGCCTTGCCCTTTCTCTACATTTTGTTGTCCTTTCTCTACATTTTTTTGCCATGGTATTTTTCTTATAATGCATTCTCCTCTATCTTCCTCCCTATATAAGATCTTAAACTTAATAAAATGTTTTTTGTTGTCCATGGCATCAAATGAGCTTGACTATATTGTAATAATCTCTAGTCAATCTATGATTGTTCCTTAGCTTTGCAATTGTGTTGCCAAGCAACATGCTTGTGATCTTTGTGCCCTTTCCCTTGCCCTGTCCTTGCTACATAAATATTCTAGAATATAACTAATAAAACAATAAAACTCACTTAACTTGTACTAAGTGGCTTACCTCAAGATCCTACACAAAAATAATGCAGACCAAGAAAAATGGGCAGAGTTCACAAGAAACATTACAAAAACATATCATATAAGATATTTTTAGAAAGAAACAAGCCATAGCATAGTTAAATTGGTCTACTTGTTGATTAGGTAGGTTGATTAAAAATTCATGTAGAATAGTTATCACATTAGGTACAATAAAACAAATAATCAGCTCTTCCCAACTAGCAGGACCAAATATAGTTTTTTAAGGTGAAAAAATTGCATATGTAGGTGCATCACTTGCATGCTAGGCATGAAGCACATTCCCCAATTTATAAAAAAATGGTTGGATATAAAGACTCCATACGCTGGCCCAACAATAGAATCCAAGGATGTAACCATGCATGTATTGGCATTATTTTTATATTCCATAATCCAAATAATAAAAGAATAAAACTCACTCAACCTGTGCTAAGTGACTTACCTCAAGACCCTGTACAAAAATAATGCAAACAAAGAAAAATGAGAAGAGTTTGCAATTTTTTTTACAAAAAAAATCATAGAAGATATTTTTAGAAAGAAACAATCCATAACCTATTGGTCTAGTCATTGATTAGCAAGGTTGATTACAAATTCCTACAAAACTGTCATCAGATTAGGTACAATAAAACAAACAATCAACTATTTCTAGCTAGTAGGATCAAATATAGTTTTCCAAGGTGATAAAATTACATGTGCATATGCATCACTTGCATGATAGGCATGAAGTATATTCCCCAATTTATAACAAATGGTTGGATATAAAGGCTCCATACACTGGCCCAATAATGGAAGCTATGGATGTAACCATGCATGCATTAGCACAGTCTCCCTCTAAGGATCCCAAGTATCTATTGTTGCTATTAATTTGGGCATCACTATATGATCCAAAATATTATGAAGTACTAAATTTCGTAGTAACTTCTCCCATGTATCCATAAAATTTAGCATAGGTTTAGGGTCCCTTGACTCTCAAAAGTTTGTAGCAACTATTCTCACTACTGGTAGAATAACTTCAATGAAGTATTGAGTGTAAGGAGTTGAAGAAGCAAGTCTCACTTCTGTGTAAATTCCATAATCATAAGACTCATCCCCTTGTAGAAGCCTCTACCACAATGACATTAGCTCTAAAGCATCCAAAGGATTTTGAACTGGTTCTCAACCTTGAAACACTCTTATAAGCAATGGCAAAGAAAATGTGGATGCAATACATGAAAAATTGCACAACTTGTATTTCTCCTAATATTTGGATTGTAAATTCTAAAAGACACTTGCAAGTGATTCCAATGTCATAGTACCTACCACAACACTTTCTTGAATTCTATCTAGTGCTCCCATAATATCCTCTATGTTGTCTAGCTATTGTTGTAGTCGTCTAGTCTCTTTCTAAAGCCACTCCTTCTCCTTTTAATATATTTCCATAGACTCTCTCTCATGCTTTAAATTTTGATGAAACTTATGAATATCTGCCTCTACCATATCTAAAATCAACTTCACATCATTTTGTAACTTTGGCACAGGTGTTTGATCCTCGATAGCTTTCACTTCTATTTTCACAATTTAAGTAAATAGGGAAGAGAATGTGTATGGCTTGTGATCATTTGGGTTTGTTTTGAGATATCTTACTTTGACTTTAGTATTGATTTTAATAGAAAAGAATAATTGGTTAATGGAAAGGAAAATTAATAATTATTTTTAATGATAAATAGCTTTATTAATAGAAATAGTAATTGAAAATCTTTGCATATCTATTTTAGTATGCTTTTGATAGATTAAATTCCTCATGTAATGGGTAGGAAAATTAATAATTGATTTCATATAAATATAAATATAAATAATCTATTATTTTATAATAATAATAAATTTATATTATATTTGTGAGCACATGTTGATATGTATATATGACTGTGCATGCACATTTCTTATCTTTATTTACTTATTGGCCCACAATCTATTAATCATTCTATGATTTGTAATCAAAGATAGCCACAAAGACATGTTATTGAGAACCTTGGAAATCTATCTAAATGATTTAAACCTACATATCATTCTTATTCATTAGATGTCAACCATAAAGTTTACTAGTCTAATAATCCACATTCAATTAAGAGTTGGCATGTATCATTTAATTGAAAGATTAAAAAAAAAAAAAAAACATTAAAAATGTCATGAAAGACTCTTTCAAGGGGAAATGGAGTTTAAAAGTCAAGTATAAGCTCTAAAATATCTTGTAGCAGCTACTATTTTGGAAGATTTCAATGGAGTTTGCAAAGATCCAAAGTTAGACAAGAGTAGACATACTTGCATAACTTTATTTTGTGAGAAGGGAATGTGGAAATTAATGTGGATTTAGTGATTAAATTATAGAGAAAAAAATTTGAATATAACAGTACTCACATAGTCCCATCAAGGGAGACAAATTTTCAAGCTTTGCATAGCTTATGCCTTGCATCAATCATGGCAGATAAATACATTTAGCAAACTAAAATTGAGAAACACAAGCACACTAAAACACTCACACGAAGAACTTCCAACAAAAAAATCCATGATGATTCTATGAATGACCTGCACATTAAAAATCTCCACACATAGTTCATACAACAATAAAATTGAATAAGACCTTCTTTAGGAATACAAGAAGGAATCAAATAGTTTATTTTCTCAAATGATCAAATGTGTAAGGGGATATGAATGGGAGAAATATAGTCCAAATAAGTAATCAATATGAAATGGGAGTTGTGTTGATATAGTATATGGAGATATAAATGGAGCATATTTATAGGGGTGAGATGGGATCATTGGGTGAGAAATGTGAAGAAGAAAGAGTGATAAAATAGACAAAATATATTTGATCTTTATATCAAGTTTTCGAACTTACTTATTGTGAATTAAAAAACAACTTATAGTTACAATAAAAAGTACTCAAATGATACCATATGGTCAAATTGCATTTATATGTTAGGTGCCCTACAACCCATAGGCACATTTTAATGCAGTTCACTAAAGAAATACATGGTTATTTTAATGCACTTTAGTGAAGAAATACCTTGTTAAATAATTTTACCATTTTCAAAACCATATGCGTAGATATAAACATTAAGTACAACATGTCCAATATTTTTGTAGATATACACATTAATTACACCATTTTTTCCTTTCAAAACCATATGTGTAGCTATAAACATTAATTAATGTTCCTTTCAAAACCATATGTGTAGATATAAACATTAAGTACAACATGTCCAATATTTTTATAGATATACACATTAATTACACCAAAATTTTCCTTTCAAAAGCATATGTGTAGACATAAACATTAAGTACAACATGTCCAATATTTTTGTAGACATACACATTAATTAAACCAAAATTTTTTTTTCAAAACCATATGTGCAAATATAAACATTAAGTACAATATGTCCAATATTTTTGAAGATATACACATTAATTACACCAAATTTTCTTTTAAAACCATATGCGTAGATATAAATATTAAGTACAACCAACTCAATAAGGATACAAGAATAAATTATTCATGTGAAGAAGGATCATGTGAGATAATACAATGGAATTTGATCAAAATAAGGAGACAATCTCTTGAATGTTGTCTAACTTTCAAAGAGAAGGTGATGAAAAATGTTATTGTCCTTGCAAGAGTTGTAATGACTTGAAGACAAGAAGAATAAAATTCAAAACAAGGAAGAGACATTATAGGGAGAATGGTCACACTGAAGGGGGGTTTGATTATCATCCATTGGTAAGTTGTTTGTTATATTATTTTCATAATTAATATACACATGAATCGTGAAATGGGGGTTTGATTATCATCATTTTTACATAGGTCGATCTTCCTAGGGTAGTATGTGATATGGACCACCACATCTCAGAGGAACATGGAGGTGTGAATATGGAGGAACATGGAAGTGTGAATATGGAGGAAACAGAGGTGTGAGTGTTGAAGAAGAAGACCATGATCCCATGGAAGATGGCGATCATGTGTCAGAAACCACATTTGAAGATGATGGTACAAATACATTGATCCATGACACATTTGGTACTAGTGTTGGTGCTAATGCTAATGATGATGATTATGATAAGGATGACATTGAGGTTGTCCATGATATACCTCTACTTGAGAAGGAAAACATGACCCTTTACAAAGGATCCCAATCAACTCTTCTCTCTATTGTATTGTTGTTAGTGAATTTAAAGGTTATGAATGATTTATCTAGCATAACAATGTCACATATGCTAAGATTTTCCATTAAAAGGTGAAATATTTACCCTTAAGATCATTCATACTAATGACTTGTATTTTTTGGTGTAGATTAATAGGTGACTATTTGTTACCACCATCAAATGTTCTCCTTTGCTCATACTGAGAATCATGTGACACTATGAAACAAAATTGAATGGAGTATCAAGCAATAGATGCTTGTCCTAAAGATCATGTTATTTATCATAAAGAATACAAAAATGCAACATAATTCCGCGAATGCCATATGAGTAGATATCAAGATGATCAAGTGATAGAAAAGGTGTCTTACAAGGTTCCTTGTTACATCCCCATTATTCCACATCTTAAACAATTATTTAGGTGCAATAGCTTGAGACAATTTATGGATTACTATGTACACAATATAAGTCAAGATGACATTATTTGAATGCCTATAGATGGTTCATCATTTATGGAAATAGAAGAAAAGTGGCTACACTTTAAAGAAGAACCTCAAAAGCTCAAGCTTTCTCTAACAACTGATGATGTTAATCCATTTGGAGAGATGAGATTTGTTTACTTGGTATGGCCTATTTTTTTAATCAACAATAACCTTCCTCCATGGATGTTAATAATGAGGGATCAAGGAAGTTTGAGTTTGAAAGCATGGTGGGTTCTCCAAAGTAGTCATAGTAGGAGGTGGAGATGGGGGATTTCAATCAGGGAGGTTGGGTGAGGCAAGGATGAAACACAAAGAGTGTTTGTCTTTCGTCAAGTGAATTAGTGTATCAGCCTAAGCTCCAGATGTTGGTTTGTGAGGGTGAGTTAATTCAGGTAGGGTTACTGCAAGCACATCCTAGGGGTTCGAGAGTCAGTGTGGAAAAATATCCTTTGTCAGCATTATTTTTGTTGTTAGGGCATGTAGTACAATAGGTATTGTAGGAGGAATTTGGTGGCAATCCTATGATGCAAGTGAAAAGTAGTCCTCTTGGGACAACAAAAAGCATGCCAAAAGCATCAACAAATGTGCAAGAGATGGACTCTCTTGAGAAGACTATAGGAAAAGTGTAGAGAGAAATGAAGGATGTCATTGTGGGTAATGTGACAAGTGCAACGAGTCAATTGATTAGCCTTAGAATCTTGATACAAAGATAAACAAGTGAGAGAGATGGGCACTCATGCTATGTCTTATTAATTGAAAGTTTTTGATTATTATTGTCATTTTTGTTTGATATTTTTGCATTGAAATGGATTGGATGTTTTTAGTATTTTTTAGTCTTTTTGGATGTTTTTGGTATTTTTGAAACTATTATGGATTTTTTGGTATTTTTGAAATTGTGGAAGGTTATTGAACTCCACAAAAAGAGTGAGCAATGGGATATTTAGAGGAGGATTAACCTTCACTTATGTGTGATAACCGAATGCTAAGTTGGGCTCTCAATGAAAGATGAATATAGACTTGTGTAAAAATTTAACTAAAGTGTACGAGGTGGAAAAAGCAGGAAGTGCTAAACCACGAATTGTAGTTAGAACTTGGAGTGTAAAATTCTATGTATATTGATAGCCTTTATAGACAAGTTAGGGCCAAAGTTAGGATTTTCTCTAGATGTGCATCGAGATAGATATTTATGGGGCCATTAAAAAGGTGTGTGGGCCTAAAGAGGTACTTTAGGGCCCAAAAAAGGTGTCAGACGACCTGAAAAGGCACTACGAGGCCTTGAAAAAGGTCTCACTAAGCAGGCCTAGAAAAAGGCATTTGAGGCTTGAAAAAGGTGAAAGGGGACCTGAAAAGGATGTTTGGGCCTCTCTAAGGTGGGGGAGGTTGTTGTGGTCTTGCAAATTCTTACTTATTTTATGCCACCTTTGGTTCCAAGGGTTAAGGGTTCAAGTGGTGTGGCATTCCATCTCATGGATTATTTCTTATGATTGTGAAGTAGGCCAGATTGATAGAGTGCTAGCAGCATTGCTGGTGCAGATCAGAATGGTGGCTTAACTAGATGGTGATGAACGAGTGCAATAGATATCTGTGGCAATCTAAGTGATGCCATGACTTCCAACATGTCCCTAAATCATAGAGATGAGAAATGAGATCACAAGGATGTTTCAGGATAGCA